>JADZMA010002515.1:0-11787 GCA_020796225.1 Arion vulgaris
GTTCTCAACGATGTAAGAGCTTTGTCTCGAACGGGAATCTCAACGAAACAGAGCTTTGTTCTCCGAACGCGGAATCGTTCATACAACGAGTAACAGAGGTTTTACAAGAGATCGTTCATACAACGAGAGCTTTTTTTCCGGAACAGAGGAACGTTCCAACAAACGAGCTTTGCTCGGGAGCGAATCCATACAACGATAGACTTTTGTTCTCCGAACACGGAGATCGTCATACAACGATGTAACAAGCTTGTTCTCCGGAACGAGGAGATCGTTCATACACGATAACAAGCTTTTTCTCGGAACAGAAGGGTTCATACAACGATAACAGCTTTTTTTCTCGGAACGAGACTTCATACAACGAAAGGCTTGTCTGGAACAGAAACAACAAATTAAAATTGCTCGAAAAGGAGATCATCAACGATAACAGCTTTTGTTCTCCGGAACAGAAGATTTCATACACATAAAGCTTTTTGTTCTCGGAACGAGGAGATTCTCAAGTAACAAGCTTTTGTTCTCCGGGGAGATCTTCAACGATACAGAGCTTCCGGAAAGAGAGATCGTTCAATTAACAGAGCTTTCGGCAGAGGTTCATTAAAGAAGCTTGTTCTCCGAACAGAGAGATCTTCATACAACGATAACAGACTTTCTCCGAACAGAGGTACCAACGAAAACAAGCTTTTGTTCTCGACAGAGAGATCGTTCTAACGATTGGCTTTTGTCTCGGGAACAGCGACTTCTACAACGATAGCTTTTCCCGGACCAAACAGCAGAAGCTTTTTCTCGGAACGGGAATTTCATACAACGAAACGACTTGCTCGGGGACGAATCTCTAACGTAAAGCTTTGCTCGGAACGGGAATCTTCATAACGGTAACAGCGTCCCGGAGGAGATTTCATAACGATAACAGATTTTTTCGAAAGAGAGATCATAAATAGGCTTATTCCGGAAGGGACTTCACAACGATAAAGAGCTTTGTTCGCAGACGGAATCTTATACAACGTGTCAGGCGTTCCGAACAGAGGAATCTTCATACAACGTAACAGCTTTTGTTCTCAACGAGAGATCTTATACAAGATAGCTTTTGTTCTCCGGAACAGCGAGATCGTTCAACAACGATTAACAGACTTTCTCCGGAACAGAGGAGATCTTCATACACGATCAAGCTTTTGTCTCGCAGGAGACTTATACAGATAACGACTTTACAGAGAATGTTCATAACGATAACAGAGTGCCGACGAAGGAATTCTCAACGATACAGAGTTTGTCTGGAACGCGGAGATGCCCATGCACGACAACAGAAGCTTGTTCTCCGGAAACGAGATCACCAGCCGCAGATTGGCCTTTTCTCCGGGAAGAGGAGATGTTCTAAACAGTTTTGTTTCGAACGAGAATCGCTAACGATAACAGAGCTTTTTGTTTCGGGAACAGAGGAGATCCAAACGTAACAGAGCTTTTTTCCGGAACAGCGGTCATCAACGTAACGACTTTGTTCTCGAAAGGAATCCATACAACGATGTAACAGAGCTTTTGTCTCCGAACGAGATTATCAAGAAACAAGCTTTTTCTCCGAACAGGCATCGTTCCAACGACAGGCTTTTGCTCCGGACGAGATCGCACAACGATAACAGATTTGTTCCCGGAACGAGAATTCTAACGTGTAAGCTTTTTTCTCCGGGAAAGGATCCATACAACGATAACAGCTTTTTCCGGAACGGAGATCATCATACAACGATAACAGAGCTTGTTCTCAAAAGGAGTCTTACAACGTAACAGAGCTTTTACAGACGGAATGTCATAACGTGTAAAGCTTGTTCTCCGGAACAAGAGACGTTCTACAACGAACAAGCTTTCCGAGGACTTCTCAAGTAAACTTGTTCTCGAGACGGGATCTCTAACGATAAAGAGCTTTTGTCTCGAACGAGACTTCATACAACGTAACAGAGTTTTCACAACGGAGAATGTTATAAACGTTCGAAAGCTTGCTCCGGGAACAGAGAAGATCGTTCATACAACGATGAACAGAGTTTGTTTCCACAGAACAGAGGATTTTTCAAACGAAACAGAGCTTTTGTTCTCCGGGAACGGGCGAGTCGTTCATACAACGATGAACAGAGCTTTGTTCTCGAACAGACGGAGATCGTTCTGCAACGATGAACAGAGCTTTTTTCTCCGGAATACGGAGATCGTTCATACAACGATGTAACAGAGCTTTTTTCTCCGGAACAGACGGGATCGTTCATACAACTGATAAAGAGCTTTTGTTCTCCGGGAAGCAGATCGTTAACAACGATTAACAGAGCTTTTGTTCTCCGGAACAGAAGGAGATCTTCATCAACGATGTAACAGAGCTTTTGTTCTCCGGAACAGAGAGATCTTCATACAACGAGTAAAAGACTTTTGTTCTCCGGAACAGAAGGAGTCTTCATACAACGATGAACAGGCTTTGTTCTCCGGGAACAGAAGGAGATTTCATACAACGATGTAACAGAGCTTTTGTCTCCGGGAACAGACGAGAGTCTTCATACAACGATGAACAGAGCTTTTGTTCTCCGGAACAGGAGATCTTCATACAACGATTAACAGAGCTTTTGTTCTCCGGGAACAGACGGAGATCTTCATACAATTCATGAAAATTCAGTAAAGAGCTTTTTCTCCGGAACAGACGGAGATCGTCAACAACGATGTAACAAGCTTTGTTTCCGGGAACAACGGAGATCGTTACATACAACGATGAACAGAGCTTTTGTTCTCCGGGAACAGACGGAGATCGTTCATACAACGATGTAACAGAGCTTTTGTTCTCCGGGAACAGACGGAGATCGTTCATACAACGATGTAACAGAGCTTTGTTCCCCCGGGAAAAGGACGAACGTTCACACGTGAACAAGCTTTTGTTCTCCGGGAACAGACGGAGATCGTCATAAGGTAAAGAGAGCTTTTGTCTCCGGGAACAGAGATCGTTATCAACGTGTAACAGCTTTTTTGTTCTCGAACAGAAGAGATCGTTCAACAACGATGTAACAGAGCTTTTGTTCTCCGGGAACAGACGGAGATCGTTCATACAACGATGTAACAGAGCTTTTGTTCTCCGGGAACAGAGGAGATCATTCATACAATGTAACAGAGCTTTTGTTCTCCGGGAACAGGAGTCTTCATACAACGATGAACAGAGCTTTTTCGGGAACGAGAGATCGTTCATACAACGAGTAACAGAAGCTTTTGTTTCCGGGAACAGACGGAGATCGTTCATACAACGATGTAACAGAGCTTTTGTTCTCCGGGAACAGACGGAGATCGTTCATACAACGATGTAACAGAGCTTTTGTTCTCCGGAACAGACGGAGATCGTTCATACAACGATGTAACAGAGCTTTTGTTCTCCGGGAACAGACGGAGATCGTTCATACAACGATGAACAGAGCTTTTCGTTCTCCGGGAACGGAGATCGTTCATACAACGATCAACAGAGCTTTTGTTCTCCGGAACAGAGTTTTCGTCATACAACGATGTAACAGAGCTTTTGTTCCGGGAAGACGGAGATCGTTCATACAACGATACAGCAAGCTTTTGTTCTCCGGGAACAGACGAGATCATTCATACAACGATGTAACAGAGCTTTTGTTCTCCGGGAACAGAAGGAGATCGTTCATACAACGATGTAACAGAGCTTTTGTTCTCCGGAACAGACGGAGATCGTTCATACAACGATGTAACAGAGCTTTTTGTTCTCCGGAACAGGAGAATCGTTCATACAACGATGTAACAGAGCTTTGTTCTCCGGGAACAGACGGAGATCTTCATACAACGATGTAACAGGCTTTGCTCCAGAACAGAAGGGTGTTCATACAACGATGTAACAGAGCTTTTGTTCCCCGGAACAGACGAGATCGTTCATACAACGTGTAAGAGTGTTCTCAGAACAGACGGAGATCGTTCATACAACGATGTAACAGAGCTTTTTGTCCTCCGGGAACAGAGGAGATCGTTCATACAACGATGTAACAAGCTTTTGTTCTCGGGAACAGACGAGTCGTTCATACAACGATGTAACAGAGCTTTTGTTCTCCGGGAACAGACGGAGATCGTTCATACAACGATGTAACAGAGCTTTTGTTCTCCGGGAACAGACGGAGATCGTTCTACAACGATGTAACAGAGCTTTTTTTCTCGGGAACAAGGAGATCGTTCATACAACGATGTAACAGTTTTTGTTCTCGGAACGAAATCATTCATAAACGATGTAACAAGCTTTTGTTCTCCGGAACAGAGGAGATCGTTCATACAACGAGTAACAGAGCTTTTTGTTTCCAGGAACAGGAGATCTTTTCAACACAAAGAGCTTTTTCTCGGAACAGACGGGATCGTCATACAACGATGTAACAGAGCTTTTTGTTCTCGGGAACAGACGGAGATCGTTCATACAACGATAACAGTTTTTTTCTCCGGAACAGACGGAGATCGTTCATACAACGATGTAACAGAGCTTTTTGTTCTCCGGAACAGAACAGAGATCTTCATACAACGATGTAACAGAGCTTTTGTTCTCGGGAACAGACAGGAGATCGTTCATACAACGATAAAGACTTTTGTTCTCCGGAACAGAAGATCTTCTACAACGATGTAACAAGCTTTTGTTCTCCGGGAACAAGAGTCATTCATCAACGATTAACAGAACTTTGTTTCTCAGAGAAGAGATCGTTCATACAACGATGTAAAGAGCTTTTGTTCTCGGAACAGAGAGATTTTACAACGATGAAACTTATGTTCTCCGGAACAGACGGAGATCGTTCATACAACGATGACGAGCTTTTTAGTCTGGGAACGACGGAGATCGTTCATACAACGATGTAACAGAGCTTTTTTCTCCGGGAACAGAGGAGATCTTCATACAACGATGTAACAGAGCTTTTTGTTCTCCGGAAACAGAGGAGATCGTTCATACAACGATGTAAAGAGCTTTGTTCTCCGGGAACAGACGGAGATCGTTCATACAACGATGTAACAGAGCTTTTGTTCTCCGGGAACAGACGGAGATCGTTCATACAACGATGTAACAGAGCTTTTGTTCTCCGGGAACGACGGAGATCGTTCATACAACGATGTAAAGCTTTTTGTTCTCCGGGAACGAAGAGATCGTTCATACAACGATAACAAAGCTTTTGTTCTCCGGAACAGAAGGAGATCGTTCATACAACGATGTAACAGAGCTTTTGTTCTCCGGGAACAAAAGGAGATCGTTCATACAACGATGTAACAGGCTTTTGTTCTCCGGAACAGACGGAGATCGTCATACAACGATGTACAGAGCTTTTGTTCTCGGAACAGACGGAGATCAGTTCATACAAGTGTAACAGAGTTTTCCCGGAGACGGAGATCGTTCATACAACGATAACAGAGCTTTTGTTCTCCAGGAAGAGAGATCGCATACAACGGAACAGAGCTTTTTCCCAACAGACGGAGACGTTCATACAACGATGTAACAGAGCTTTTTCTTCGGGAACAGACGGAATTTCATAGCAACGATGTACAGAGCTTGTTTGGACAGAGAGACCGCATAGATGAACAAACTTTTTTTCTGGCAAAACGGAGATCTTCATACAACGATGTAACAGAGTTTTTTTGTTCTCCGGGAACGAGGAGATCGTTCATACAACGATGTAAAAGAGCTTTTTGTTCTCCGGGAACAGACGGAGATCGTTATACAACGATGAACAGAGTTTTTTGTTCTCCGGGAAAAAGGGAAGATCTTCATAACGATGAACAGACTTTGTTCTCCGGAACAGAGAATCGTTCTACAACGATGTAAAAGCTTTTGTTCTCCAGGAACAAACGGAGATCGTTCATACAACGATGAAAACAGAGTTTTTTTCCCCGGGAACAAAAGGAATCGTTCATACAACGTTTAAACAGAGTTTTTTTCCCGGGAAAACGGAGATGTTCACAACGATGTAAAGAGTTTTGTTCTCGGGAACAGAGGAAACGTTTAAAAAATTTAAAAAGCTTTTTCCCGGAACAGGGAGTCTTAAACGATAAAGAGCTTTTTCTCGGGAAGGGAGAGTTCAGTTCTCAAGATTAAAGAGCTGTTCTCCGGAACAGAGGATCTTATACAAGGGAAAACAAGCTTTTTTTCCGGGAACAGGGGGATTGTTCGCAAAAGTAACAGAGTTTTTGTTCCCCGGGAAAAAAGGGGGTTCGATTCATACAGATGTAAAACTTTGTTTTGGAACAGAAGAGATCATTCATACAACGATGTAACAGAGTTTTGTCTCCGGGAACAGAGGAGATCGTTATACAACGATGTAACAGGCTTTTGCTCCGGAACAGACGGAGATCGTTCATACAACGATGAACAGAGCTTTTGTTCTCCGGGAACAAAAGGGAAATTTTCCAAAACGATGTAACAAGCTTTTTTCTGGGGAAAGACGAATCTTATACAACGATGTAAAATTTCCCGAACGAGATTTCTATAACGATGAACAGAGTTTTTTCCCGAAAAAGGGGTGTTCAACAGTAACAGAGCTTTTTCTGCAAAGACGGAGACTTCTAAACGAGTAACAACTTTTGTTTCGGGAACAGAGGAGATGTTCATACAACGATTAACGGGCTTTTTTCCCGGGAACAGACGAGATCGTTCAAACTTAACAGAGTTTTTTTCCGGAAAAAATGTAATACAACGATGTAAAGGCTTTTTTGGGGGAACGGAGAGTCTTAACAAGATGTAACAAAAGCTTTTGTTTCCCGAACAGGGAGACTTCATACAACGTAACAGACTTTTGTTCTCCGGAACAGAAAGATCTTCATACACGAAAACGAGTTTTTTCCCGGAACAGAGGAGATCGTTCAAACGATGACAGACTTTTTCCCGGAACAAGAATCTTTTCAACGATGCCTTTTATTCTCCGGAACGGGAGTTTCTCAACAGTCAAGCTTTTTCCGGAACAAAAAATTCATACAACGATGTAAAAAGCTTTTTTCTCCGGGAAAGACGGAGTCGTACAAGATGTAAAAGCTTTTGTCTCCGGAACAGCGGAGATCTTCATACAACGATAACAGAGCTTTTGTTCTGGGGAACAAAGGAGATCTTCATACAACGATGAAACAAGCTTTTGTTCTCCGGGAAGAGGAGTTCTTTATACCAAAAAGTAACAAGCTTTTGTTCTGGGCAGGCGGAGATCGTTCATACAACGATGTAACAGAGCTTTTGTCCTCGGGAACAACGGAGATCTTCATACAACGGTAACAGAGTTTTGTTCTCCGGAACGACGGAGTCTTATACAACGATGAACAGAGCTTTTTTCCCAGAACAAGGTCGTTCTCAGATAACAGAGTTTTCCCGGAACAAAAGGAGTCTTCATACAACGATACAGAGCTTTTGCTCGGGAAGGAACGGAGATCTTCATACAACTGTACAAAGTTTTTTCCAAAGACAAGTTTTTAAACGATGTACGACTTTTTCTCCGGAACGGAGAGCTTCATAAACGATAACGATTTTTTTTCGGAATAGGGGGATCGTTCACAACGTATAAACTTTATTCCGGAAACAGACGGAATCGATTCGCTAACGATGTAACAGAGCTTTGTTCTGGGGAAAAGACAAAACGTCATACAACAAAGTAACAGAGCTTTTTTCTCCGGGAAAGGGAAAGATCGTTCATACAACGATGTAACAAGCTTTTTTCCCGAACAGAGGATCGTTCATACAACGATGTAACAATTTTTGTCCGAACAGAGGGAGATCTTCCAACGATGTAACAGAGCTTTTTTTCTGGGGGAAAGAGGAATCTTCATAAACGTGTCAAAGTTTTGTTCTCCGGGAAAGAGGAATTTCATACAACGATCCGATTTTCACGACAAAACTTTCCCCAAATGTAACAGAGTTTTTTTTCCCCGGAAAAGGAGATCGTTCATACAACGATTAAAGTTTTTGGCTCGGAACAGAAAAAATGTTCTCAGATAAAGTTTCATAAAAGGAAAAGGTTTTATCCTGAAAAAAGGGTTTGTTCTCCGGGAACAGAGGGCCTTATACAACTTGTTAACGGGCTTTTTTCAAAAAGACGGGATCCGTTCATAAACGAAACAGAGCTTTTTTTTCCCCCCGGGCAGGGAATCGTTCATACAACGATGTAACAAGCTTTTGTTCCCCGGGAACAGACGGAATCTTCATACAACGATGTAAAAGTTTTTTTCCCAAAACGAAGAGTTAATAAACTTAAAAGGGGTTTTTTCCCGGGAACGAAAAATCTTCATACAACGTGTAACAGAGCTTTTTGTTCTCCGGGAACAGACGGATCGTTCATACAACGATGAAACAGAGTTTTTCTCCGGGAACAGCGGAACTTCAACAAGGGAACAGAGCTTTTTCTCGGGAAAGGAAGACGTCATAAACGATGTCACTTTTTCTCCGGGAAAAAAGGAGATCTTCATAAACGATGAAACAGGCTTGTTCTCCGGGAACAGACGGGAATTTCAATTAAAAAGGGTTTTTAAAAAGAAGGAAGAGTTTTTTCCGAGGTAAAGATTTTTCTCCGGGAAAGAGACGTTTCAACGATAACAAGCTTTTGTTCTCCGGAACAGAGAAATTTACAACATGAAAGACTTTGCCCCGGAACAGAGGATCGTTCATACAACGAGAACAGGCTTTGTTCTCGGAAGAACAGAATCTTCATACAACGATTAACGGAAGTTTGTTCTGAACAAAGAGTGTTCATCAAACATGTAACAAATTTTTTTTCCGGAAAGAGGAGTCGTTCACAACGAAACAAAGCTTTTGTTCTCCGGACAGAAGGAGATCGTTCATACAACGATGTAGAGCTTTTTTTCCAGGAACAACGGGTCGTTATACAACGATGCAACAGAGCTTTTTTTTCCGGAAAGGCGGAATCTTCATCAAGGGTTAAACAGAGCTTTTTGTTCTCCGGAACAGACGGAAGCGTTCATACAACGTTTAACAAAGCTTTGTTCTCCGGGAACGAGAAGAGACCTTTACAACGATGTAACAAAACTTTGTTCTCCGGAACAAAAAGATCGTTTAAACGATGTAACAAGAGCTTTTGTTCTCCGGGAACAAGGAGATCGTTCATACAACGATGTAACAAGTTTTGTTCTCCGGAACAGGGGAGATCGTTCATACAACGTTTAAAGGTTTTTGTTCTCCGGGAACGAGGAGTCTTTCAACGATTAACAAAATTTTAAAAGGGAAAATCTTCCAACAACGTTACAGAGCTTTTTGCCCCAGGAACAAAGGATCGCCCAACGATGAACAGAGCTTTTTTTCTCCGGAAAAACGAAGTTTCATAACTTTAACAGAGCTTTGTTCTCCGGAACAGAGGAAAGATCGTTCTACAACGAGTAACAGAGAGCTTTTTTCCCGGAACGAGGGATGTTCATCAACAGAACAGAGTTTTTTCCGGAACAGAGGAGATCGTTCATAAACGATTAAAGAGCTTTTTTCCCGGGAACAAGAGAATTTCTCAACGATGAAAAGGTTTCCGGGAACAGACGGGTCTTAACAACGATGAACAGATTTTAAGTTTCCGGCAAAGATCGTTATACAACGTGTAACAGAACTTTTGTTCTCCAGGAACGAGGAGATCGTTCAAAACGATGTAACAGAGCTTTTGTTCCCCGGGGAACAGAGGAGATCGTTCATACAACGATGTAAAGAGCTTTTTTTTTCCGGGAAGGGCAGAATCGTTATCAACGATGTAACAGAGCTTTCAGCCGGAATGCGACAACGTTTAAACAGACTTTTGTAAAAGGGGTGTTTGGGGAAAAACTTTTTCCCGGGGAGACTTTTTTCCCAAAAAAAGTTTTTTTCCCAAAAAGGGAGTTTTTTAAAAAATTTTTTTTTTAAAAAAAGGGTTAAAAAAAAAAAAAATTTTTGTTTCGGGAAACGGAGCTTTTAAAAAAAGGGTTTGGGGAAAAATTTTTTTTCCCGAAACAAATTTTCCCAAAACGGAAGGTTTTTCCCCAAAAAAATTTGGGTTTCAAAAAAAAGATTTTTTCCCGGGAAAGACGTCCCCCGTTTTTTTTTCCCCAAAAAAGTTGTCTTGAAAAAAATTTTTCTCCGGGAAAGACGGGTTCCCCAAAAAAACTTTTTTCTAAAAAAAGGGAAAAACTTTCCCAAACGGGCTTTTGTTCAAAAAAAGGCTTTTTCCCCAAAAGAGTTTTTTAAAAAAAACTTTTTTTTTCCCGGAAAAAAATTTTTTCTCCGGGAAAAAGAGTGTTCTCAAAAAAAAATTTTATTCTCCGGGAACAGACGGGTCTCCAAAAGAAAAAGATTTTTTTCCCAAACAAGGGGTTTAAAAAAATTTTTTCCCGGGAAAGGGGGTTTTTTAAAACAGAACGAATTTTTGGGAAGGGGGCCCCAAACAGGGAAGGGGTTTTTTTAAAAAAAATTTTCAAAAAGGGGAAAATCTTTTTTTAAAAGCTTTTTTGGGAAAAAAGGGGGTTTTCCGGGAAAAAATTTTTCTCAAAAAAGGGATTTTCCCCAAAACAAAAATTTTTTTTTCAAAAAGGGGGTGTTCTCAACGAAAAGACTTTTTTCCGGGAACGGGGGGTTTTTTTGGGAAACGAGTTTTTTTGGGGAAAAAAAATTTATCCGATAAACGGTTTTGTTCCCCGGGGAAAAGGTGTTCCCCGGGGAAAGGGGTTTTTTTAAAAAAAAGGACTTCTCGGTTTTTTTCTAACGAGGAGACTTTCCCGGGGGTTTTTTTTAAAAGGAAAACTTTCTTGGGGCAGGTTTTTTTCCCAAGGGGGTGTTCTCCAAAACAAAAATTTAAAAAAAAAAAATGTCAAAGGGGTTCTCCAAAAAAAGAGGGCTTAACAAAAGGAAAATTTTTTTTAAAAAAAAGGGTTTTGCGGAAAAAAATTTTTTCAAAAAGATTTAAAAAATTTTTTTAACAGAGGTTTGCCAAAGAAAAAGTTTTTGGGAAAAGGGGGTTTCAAACGAAAGGGAGTTTTTCCTCAAAAATGAAATTTTTTTTTTCCGGAACAAAAAATTTTCCCAAAAAAGAAGTTTTTTAAATTTTAAAAGGTTTCTCCAAACACAAAAATTTTCCCCGAAAAAAAGGGGGAGACCCGGGTTTCCAAATAACAGAGTTTTTTTTCCCAAAAGACAAGAAAAACTTCTTTTTTTAAAAAAAGGGGGGGGAAAAGGTTTTTTTTAACAGGGGGTTTTTTAAAAATTTAAAATTTTTTTTCCCCCAAAAGGGGGTTTCCAAAAAACTTTTGCTGGGAAAGAGATCGTTCATACAACTAACAGAGCTTTTTTCCCGGGGAAAAAAATTTCCCAAAAAAAAAATTTTTTCCCCCGGGGAAAAAGGATCGTTTCCTGAACGATTTTTTTAAACGGGAAAAGGTTTTAAACAAAAGGGTTTTTTCCCCGGGAAAAAAAGGAGACGTTCATAAAAAAAATTTTTTTCCCAAAGCAACCCCCAAAAAGTTTAAAGATTTTTTTTCCCAAAAGGAAGTTTCAAGATGAAGACGCCCCGGGGGGGGAATAAACTTTAAAAGGGTTTTTTGGGGAAAAAAGGGACGATAAACAAAAAATTTTTTTCCCCGGGAACAGAGGAGACCATACAACGATGTAACAATTTTTGTTTGGGAACGGGGGGTTTTTGGAAAACTTTTTTTCAACAACGGGGACTTTTTAAAAATTTTTTTCCCGGAAAAAAACCCCCCAAGTTTAAAAAAAAAACGTTTGGGGAACAAGAAAGGGTTTTTTTGGGGAAACAGGGGTTTGTTCAAAACAAACAGAGTTTTTTCCGAAAGCCCCTTTTTCAAAAC
>JADZMA010002516.1:0-11785 GCA_020796225.1 Arion vulgaris
GATCAGCACTGTTATGCAGAAGGCTGAAGATTATACATGACCACAAATCCTGAGTAAAGGACAATAAGGCAGTTGATAGTTATATGGGTATTCTATTCCATCGTCTACCACCCCTTGCAAACCCTGCTTGATTCAACATGTATGAGCTGTTGTCTTTCCTTTGGTTGAAACAGTAGGGTAAAAAATGGGGGGTTTGTGCAAAATGGCATGGCACATTCTCCATATCAGCTGCCCAGCCTAGGCATAAATGGAGAAGACACTTCATTCATGCTTTTAATTGACTGAATGTAAAAACAAAAAAAGACCATATAACATATAACTTTCAATATCAATGCACTTAGGCATTTGCTCCAGTGAGGATTCAAATCAAATAAACTTTACTGAAATTTGAACCATTATCTTCTTCTTCTTCTTCTTCTCATAATTCCACTTAAAGCATTAAGGCATTCAACAAATTTCCTCCAACCAGATCTGTCTTGAGCAAGCCAGCCTAGTTTCTTCCAGGTCTTTCCCACCTCTTCTATTTCTCTGTCTACAGTTCGCCTCCATGTCTCTCTAGATCATCCCCTACCTCTCTTGCCTCCTGGATTCCATTTCAAAGCCAAATGTGGTGTCTAGTCTTCTGCATTCTTAACTCTTTCCACGCTTTAAGCCTTCACCTGCACCAGGGAAGTCCGTTGCATGCTATTAGCCACATTGCCCATAGAGTTGCTTCCTATAAAGTCTTTCTAGTTTACTTCTACTATTTTACTTATACTACTTTTCAACCTTGTTATTCTATTGGGTTGTCAGTTTCGTTCAATTTAGTATATAATAATATATATATGTTTCTTTATTTATTTATGAGTAGTTGGGATCATGTTGTTTTTTTTTACCTCCCTTAAATTAACTGCTAAAATTGAAAATAACTCACGTGGAAAGAGTTAATGTATGTCCCAACCACTTCTATCCTACCACATTTCCCAACCCAACACTTATAGAGTGAATGGTGGAAAGAAGAAGATCCACTAATAATTAAAATCAGTTTAAATTATTTTTCCAAGCCAAACACCTTCTTTCATCCTTCTTCTTCTTGAAACACTCATATTAATCACTTGTTAACCGTTCTGTGTGATTTGTATGTGATCTAAGCCTAAGAGTGATTGTACATTGTGCCAGTTATGCGTCTACAAGTAGCCCAGCACATCCGATTTCTGCTATGCTTTTTATTTACTAGGGTAGCTTCCTAGGTCCTACATCAGTCACCTCTTACAACATGCCTTGTAGGTCAGTGGTACTATTCTTTGCTTCCCTTGTAGGCCACCTCACCTCGCATTCTTCCATCCAAAATAAACTGATAACTTCTCATATATTGCAGCTTTTGATAGTAAAATAACCAACCTACCTCACTACCCACACCTCTGCAAAGTCTTTGCTCATGTTTGCAGAAATGCAGTTAGTATTCAAGCTGAGATGCTCTGGATAACACGCTTCCATGCCATAAATATCAATCGCTGCATCAGCAAGGCGCTTCAGGATAAATTGTTCTCTAAAGCAGAATAATTAGAAAAATCATAATCAGGTAAGAGAACTCTACTAATGATATATGATTAAATAATTACTTCCCTTTAATTCAATTTTTTACAATGACATGTCCCATTATAATCTACTTCCTCTTAATGCATGCCACTAGAAATGATCAACGAATATCAAAGCAGACATTGAAGTGGGATGAAAGGTTTCAAGAAGAAGCGTCCTAAGGAGACCTGAAACGAACTTTGCGAGAGAGACAAGAAATATCGGTCTCAGTTCCATGGAGAGATTGAGCGAGGCGCCCAGGACAGAGCAGTGTGGAGAAATTGCTTGCAGACCCTATGTAACATATAATGGTACGAGAGAAATTATTATTATAATGCATGCCATTAGGAAATTACTTCAACTCAACTTTTGACAATGAATGCCCATATCAAAGTTCTTCCATTAATTCAATGTTTGACAATGACATGCCATTACAAAATTACTTCCCTTCCCTCTTTCTGCTCTCTCTCTCTCATTGTCCTTCACCCCAGAATGACCTGGGATAAAGTTGAAGGTGAGTGTCTGGACTGTCAAGTTTGTATTAATTGCATCCACTGTCTTAGCACATAACATGTCTTGATCTTCTGTATCATGCTCATAGAGTCACTGAGCATGCATGCGTGAATGTGTCATGAACTAATCCAGAGATTTTGTCACCTTGCAGGTAATTCTTTCTACCATCAGCTGTATCAGCCATCACAGTGTCTTCTTCTTCTCTGCAGTTACAGCAGCTTAAATTCAGGCATAGCCATGGTGCCTGGCAAGATATGTCGCTTCTGAATGATACTTTGTTCTAGTGCAGTCTCAATGTAGCTGTATCAGCCTTATCGCAGTGTCTTCTTCTGCATTACGCTCAGCTCATAGATAAATCAGGTCATCAGCTCGGCATGTGCCTGGTGTGGTGCTTCGAATGATTTTTGCATGAAAGCCTGCTTAACGTTTTATTGGTTTATGAGTGGGCCTTCTCTGACTTCAGAAGTATCTGCAGTGTCACCATCCAACATATAGTCATGGAGTAATTGTCATTTCCAATGCACCAACTATTGTCATATAAAATAAACCAACTAATGCCTGTATCAAGTGAACCAACTATTGCCCATATCAAATAGACCAACAATTAATAATACATTTATCTTCATTAGGGCACATGGGTGTCTAGGCAATGAAAGAGCAGACAGCTGGCTGAGCTCTGCGACATATAGCTTGGATTAAAGTTGGGTTAGTAGGTATGTGAGTAGACCTATCCAACATCAAACTGGTTGGTTAGTCACTGGATGCTGTTTGAATATTGCAAAGGAGATCAACACATATGGACAACTCCAGTGCAATGAAGATATTCCAGATTGAAACTAGACAAATTATGGCTTGAAGGAAGACCAGGCAACTAAAGAGCGACTGGATAGAACCAGCATCTGTGTATGTAGTGTATCTCTATAGGTGTTCATTTTCGTTCAACTGATCGAAATTGTCAGAATGCAGTTGTGCAGAGGTTCTGGTAAAATTTGAATTCTCCCTTAGAAGTTTGAAAACATTTCTCAGGTTTAATATCTACTGAACCTATGACACCTTGTGTTGCTAGGGCTCCAGGGAGCAAAGAATAGTCACACTGCAGCCTACAAGGCGACTATGGTAGGGGCCTAGGGAAGCTACCTCAGTAAATAAAAAGCGTTGCCAGAAATTGGATGGCTAGCCTACTTGTAGGTGCATAATTGGCACAATATACAATCGCTCTTAGGCTCAGATCACATACAAATCACCATGAGTGGTTGCTCGAGTGATTACAGGGCCCAAATTTGGGGTGTAAAGAATAGAACCACTGTTACCTTCCACGCATGTCGTAAGGCGTCTAAGGAGGTTTGGCTGAAATTGGATGCAGAGTGTCTAAGCGTGTAGAAGTCTTATGCGTTTAGGGGCCTACAAACCAATGTGCAACGTATACACGTTCTTGGCAAGATCAAACATATCACAAAGAGTGATTAAATTGGTGCAAGAACAGCGCAAAGAAGAAGAAGAAGACCATGAGTGGTTAACTAGTGATCGATACAGAGCAGTCGAAGAAGAAGAAGATTGAACCACATCACTCCGGGCAGACCCACAGGTTCTCGGTCTCTCTCAACAGATGTCAAAGGGTGTGCATACTAATGGTTCCTGTGGCTCATGCTAAAACACTCCACCTCTGTCCCTCAAGGATTCAGTTCACTTGTATAATATGCATTCCAAACTCCTTAGATTACTGTTTTGATTCAACATCAATTTGAGTGTCCTCATTCAACAGTAGGTGCCAAGAGACCGTCCATCCTAAACTGCCCAACAATTAATGCTTTCAATGCAAGCCTGCCCACTCTCCTGTTGCCATGCAACACAAGTTCCCAGGACTTCTGCTGGGTAGCAAAGGAAATGGCTGTAACTGGTTGAACACATATGTTGATAATCAAATCCAGTGCACTGCCACTAGTGCTACCAGGCTGTGAAATTCAAAGGTCAAAGAAATCAAACCTGATAGAAATAGCAATTGAAGCAAAATGTGTGGACTAAACAAAACAGTGCAATGTAAATTATATTTAAAATAACATAATTGACATGACAGTAGTGCTGTTCTTTGCTCCCCCACATCAGGTCTTTATGCTACAATGGTAAAAGATAAATGATACCTACCAATGATTTTTTTATTGTGTTTGATCAGCAAGTCTTCCACGTTCCCCAAAGGCATCAATGGACTTGGCTGCCTGATCAAATGTAACAACAGAGAAGAGATGTGTGAGAATATAAACATCATTATCGATATATGGGAAAACTGCAGTAAAACTATGTAGCAATGGACCGAAACCTGTCAAAACATAGTATTCACAAATAGATGAAGACTCCCAGTAAAACTATTTGATTGGCAAAACACGTAATCACTCTGTAGGACGTGGACATATAATGAACTCCTAAAATGACCGATATCATTTGAAACTAGGGTGGCTACAGAGGGTCTGCAGAGCATTGGTGTATGATCACGCATTGTTGGCAATCAGTCACTGAGCCTCTTGCCTGTCTCCCGATATAAGCCTTGTTACACCGCTTACAGATAATGGCATAGATAAGATTCTGAGACTGCATGAAACCATCGTCAATAAAGCGTGGCTAAGGAAAAGATACAGATCAGCGTCTGTAACACATAAGCACCGTGTTGCAAGCGCCGACTCCACACTGGACAATGCCAAAATGAGTCTGGATATTGAACTTAAGGCGACTGTGTACCAACATATCCTTAAGACTTCTGTCCCATCTGTAAGCCACCAAAGGATAGTTAGGGAAGACAGAACGGGTCTCAGGATCTGACTTAGGATAGACAGATGACGGAATAAAACATTTTTCACCAGTGAACTATGGGGTGGAAAGTTAAGATAAGTTTTACTCTGTCCAGAGTTAAGTAGCCCTATGCTGGCTGGTAAGGGCCTGCTGGCGGTGATTTTCTGAACTCGATGCATAGCCGAGACAAGCACCCTCTCGGGTATAGGCGCCTGCGAAGAAATCAAGCATCTCGCGAGCTCTCTCAAGAAAATCATCGTCCTCTCGCTACAAAGGCGAGAAGGCGCAGAGTTGCGAGAATGGCAAGTCACGACAAGCCGGGGATGGGAAGAAGTATAAAGGAAAACTATGTGCATCGGTAGCTGTAATATACTGATGTAGTGATAGTGGATAGGTGTATGGTGATAGTAATGTCAAGAAAAAAAAGTATAAAGTATTGTTAATGTCTTTGTACTTTGTAAAACTCATCTTTGTTTTTATATATTACGCCATTGCTATATAATTTTACTGCAGTTTTACTTTTATATCGATAATACTATTCACCATTTTGCTGCAATTATTCATTGCAAATTGTTGTCATTTAGGTTAGATTTAGTAGTTACATTTGTTGTGTATTTACTTTCCATTGTCGTTTAAAAGTAAATTTCTTCCTTCTAAGTGTATCCTTTGCTTGATAAAGGCCTTTAGTTGAAGCATCAGCTGTCATTATTAATGTTTTATACATTGTTACATGTTTAGCCATTAGTATATATATAAACAGAGAAGAAGGCAAATTATGAAAATAAATACAGAGAAGAGATATGTGATGAATTACAAATATATCAGCTGTTAACAGACACATAATGAAAATACAAACAGGAATAGAGACATAATGAAAATACATATGGGAATGTGATACAAAATAAAAATCCTGTATGCATAGAGAAGAAAAACATGATAAAACTACACACAGAGAAGAGACAATGTGATAGAATCTATACAGAGAAGAGACAATGTGATAGAATCTATACAGAGAAGAGACATGTGAAAGAATATATACAGAGAAGAGACATATGATAGAATATATACAGAGAAGAGACATATGCTGCAAATACATAAGAGAAAGCAAGACAAGATGAAAAGACACAGAAAAGACAAATGATGGCAAGAAATGTTGAAAGATAGAACGTACAACTACTGAGATGTGGACAGACATGGCAGAGAGATGCAATGAATTAGAATTATTGACACTTATATCAAAGAGAGTCAAGGTCGGAGACTGACAAAACAAAAAAAATATATATATTTATGACTACTTTCTCCCCACAGGCTGCTAAATCTGGATCACATATTTGCTCAATGAAACATCTCCACAGAAATGCCGACAAGTCTGGAAATTAAGAAGAGAGTGCATAATCATGACAATTTCATTTTTCCCTTTTTTCTTTTTTAAAAAGGTTTTGAAAAACTTTTATGTATTTTTCTTCATTTGCTCTACATCTCATTTTCAAAAATACAGGGATGTCGCAGGTCTGATGCTCCACACACTTTTTTAAAAGAGGACCCCTTTTTTCTACCTAATATTGGGGAATACGGGTTTGGTTCTATTTTTATTGCTTCGGCCCCAAGGTGATGTTGTGTGAAATCACAGCCACCTTTTTTCCTAGTATTTTTTTGCACCCAAATTTAAAGGCTGGGTAAACCAAAGTTGCTTTTCTTCACCTTTCAACCCCAGGGCCCCGGTTTCAACAAACTTCTTAGCCTTCCCCCCACCCCTTTCCCAACTTTTTCCTTTTTCCCTATCTTTTAATTCAGCCTTGCCTTCTCCAGGTCTGTCTAGGCCCCTATTCCCCAAAAACTCTAAAAATAAAAATATTTACGACTGGGGGTTGAACCTTGGCAAGTTCACAAACCTATCTATCGGTCTCAACCCAAATAATTGACACTGTAAAAAAAGCAGAAGCAGGTGGGCAAAACCCCTTGCACCAAATACATTGAAAGAAAACAAATGGTAAAAAAAAGTGGAACCCCTTTCTATGTGGTATATGGGTAAAACCCTTTTGCCGTATTTTCATTGCCCGTCGCAAGAGGGGTGATGTGGTCAACATCACGCCACCCCCTTTATTTTCCCCCAGAGCATGTTATACCCAGTTGAGTGGGTCCCCTAAACCCCCCGGGGTGAAAAAATTCCCCCCGGGCGGGTGAACCCAGACCCCCGTTCCGGGATTTTTACTAACAACACGCTACAGGGCTCTCAAAAATGGTAGTTGGACATTTTGAGAATGGAATAAAACCCCAAACACCAATAACAGCATCCTAAAAATCAAGCACTGGGATCATTAGGATCCAAAACCTACATCTATCACAAAATGGGAAAAAACACGGGTAGGCCCGGCATACAAAAAGAAAAACGTATACCCAGATGGAAAATCACAGTATGACCTTGTCCAATAAAGAAAAGATTAAATGATCTCATTGAACAAAAATGTAGCAGCCCGCCCACGGGTAAAGTGACTAAAAAGACGTCCCAAAGATGACCTACCAATGAAACCCCTGTGTCAAATTTCTACCCTGTCCCCTAGGAACAAGTTATACAGCAAAAATCATCACAACAATTAGTGGAATCCCAAATGGGGAGACACAAAAAAGATTTGAAAGAACAGCCACTATGTAGCCAAAAAAACTACCCCAAACATCGGGGAAACCCCTGCCTCACTGATGGATCTAAAAAGAAAATTAGAATGGAGGGGCGGGGATCTATTTAAAATCCCCAAAAACCCCCGGAAAAGTACATCCAAATTTTGGGACATTTTTTTAAACTAAACAGGAGGCTCAAAACTACTACAGGCTGCGGGCGTCAACAACACCAACTTGACTGAACAAATGATATTTTTCCGATGCACATCTGTTTTCAAACCCCACAAAGAAACTCCCCAACCCGGGAAAAAACCAACAAAAATTTTTGCCAACAAAAAGTTAAACCCCGTGGGCCCTACCTGGGTGTCAGGTAATGGGAAAGGGAGAAAATTGGTAAAAAAGCAGAATGTGCAGGGCAGAAAAAACTAGAGCCAAAGGAAAAACCCAAAAAAGATTAAAGACAATATCAAGACCACATAAATAAACGGATATAACAAACCAAAACGACACATCTGCCTAATGCAAAATTAAACTCCCCCTTCTCCAACGGGAGGGGGGGACAAATTATCATCCACCCGGGGAATGACAAAAAATAATAT
This sequence comes from Arion vulgaris, assembly GCA_020796225.1. NCBI lineage: Eukaryota > Metazoa > Mollusca > Gastropoda > Stylommatophora > Arionidae > Arion > Arion vulgaris. Next base: position 8,067 of record JADZMA010002516.1, read on the forward strand.
AGTGAATATTTGTTCAAAACTACGGTTCGTCATGTGACTTGTCATATCTTTTGAGTTAAAAGGGCTCTCCCCCCTTTTTTTCTCACCTCCCAACAAAAGGATAAAGAGAAAAAAGATAAATGAAGTTATTCTCCACCCTACACCTCCCTCTACCAAAAAAGGATACAAGAGAAACAAGATAAAAGAGAAGTTATAATTCACACTTACACCCCACCTCAAAAAAAGGATACAAGAAAAAAGAAAAAAAAGTTTTAATCTCCCCCTCCAAACCCCACCTCCAAAAAAGGATAAAGAGAAACAAGATAAAAGAGTTTTAATTTCCCCCCTCTAAACCCCACCCTACAAAAAAGGATCAAGAGAAAAAAAAATAAATGGGAAATTATAATCTCCCCCACTCTCACCCCACCTCTACAAAAATCAAAAAAACAAGATAAAGAGAAATTATAATCTCCCCCCTCTAATACCCCTAAAAAAGGGTACAAGAAACAAGATAAAAAGGATAATTATAATTTATATCTAACCCCTTTGTTTTTTGGCTCCAACACCAACAAAATCCCAAGTTAGCTGCAGGATTGGCAATTTTTTACTCTCTCAATTTTCCCATACTAAATATAATAGCTTTTTAAATTTAATATAATTCTAAGCATAGGACACATACATCAAAAAAAAAAATGTGACTATCCTTTACAGGACGTTGCCTAACACAGTAAACAAGTAGTGATTTTCTGCACGTTATACATTTGTCATTGTTTCGAACAGTGAGGTCTTTTTTTCCCGTCAGATAAAACACTGGAACACAAGCTTCCCAATTACCATGAAGTTTGAACCAGGAACTCTTGGGTTGTGATAGAATCACACGTTAAGTCATAGACGCCTCTGCAACATGCAACGTTCCCAAAAAATTTCCGTTCAGAGTCATGATATTATTTATGGGAAAAAGTTACTAGCTCTGAAGTTGGAGAACAAAGCCCGTATATCAATGGGCACTATAATAAGGAAAGCAGGTCTTCATGCATGTCGATGGGTTGTCATTCCTATAGAAGACACAGTCGAGTGTCACTAGACAAACATGAGAGGAAACATGTAGGTAAAATGGAGAAGAGGACATCCTAAACAGACCTGGAGGCTAGTCTTCTGAAGAACTGAAGGGTGCTTGATATCCTGGGAGACCATAAAGAAATGGACAAGGACCGGAAGAGTATGAACAACTGTGAGGCCCTATGTTCCCGAGGAGCGGAGAGGAATAAGTAAAAAAAGCTCATGAAAAAACAGCCAGAAGCACCATACCAGGTGCCCTGACTAACCTAATTCATACTGGAATGCATACCAGGTGCCCTGACTATGCCCGAATTCATAGCGGTGAATGCATATCAGGTGCCCTGACTATGCCTAATCATAGGGCAAATGCATACCAGACATCCCGACTACGCCCGAAATCCCGGTGAATTCATAGCGGTGAACAAAAAGAAGAAACAAATCTTACTCGATGTTCGATTTTCCAAATTTTATCCAGGACATGCCATGATTCTTTTTTATAGCACTTTTGTTTGTACAGAAAATATCAATTAAAAAGAGCATTACCAATCCTGGAGTGGATGAAAGTCTCAAGATGTCATTTGTCCTTCAAAGATACGAAAGATTCTGATATCATCATTCTCTCCACACCACATTCCTTATAGAAAGAAATGATAGTCATTAACTCACTCAAAGGGAACTGAGTTATACAGTATTAAAACAGAAATAGAATTTAATTCAAATGTTGTATCAATTCTAACATATGCAAGCGAGAGTTGAAAAGATTTCTCTTCTTCTTATCCTCACTAGTTTGGGGATTTCAGATTCTCTAATAAAGGCGCCGTCTGTCTCAGATTATCAGCCACACCATACAGTTTGTCTTGGACGCTAGTGAAAGTGGCTCACCTCATTCTTCTCAAGTTTGCTTTATAGGAGTTCTGTAGGATATATTCCTATATTTCTGCTTCCCATTTTGGCACTCTGTGATGGTAGGTCTGACATTTTTACTTTGCTAAACCCTCCGAGGCAGATTGCGACCGTAGAACCTTACCCCTTCCCCTTTTAGAGGGTCGGTACCATGTTAGCTCTTGCGCCTGGTGCATCTGTTTCTGCAAGCATTTGTTTCGGTCACATTCCTAGGGGACATATGCATTCGATTTCAGCCAAACCTCCTTTAGTCGCCTTTACACATGTGTGGCAGGTAACAGTGATTCTATTCTTTACACCCTAAATTTGGACCAGTAACCACTCAAGCAAACGAAAATGACTAAAGATAGAAAGCAAGTTGAATGCATTTGAACAGATACAGATTACCAACAGACAGGGCCCCTTCAAGAGTAATGTTACTTGATACAGTGGATACAAAGCAAGGCTGTCCATGCAAAAAGGTGGGGCTCAGAGATAACAGAGGCAACGAAAGACACTGTCCATGAAGTACAAAAGCCTGTTCTAGAAATTTTCCCTTTTTATCCTGACGCTGTATGCAAAACAATATGGAAAAAGAAAGAATCTTACCTTTCTATATCCCATCCCACCAAGAGTCTGGATAGTTTCATCAGCACCCGAACCAGGCAGCCTCCTGGATAAAACAAAAAAGAAGGGATTATATCATGCCCACAACCCTGTAATATATAAGGTTGAAGTATTGAAACCTCACAGTACTATGTCATGCACCCAGAGGTGAGGTGTTTAGTTTATTTCCTATCTTCTCTTCCAAAAATCAAGGAGTCAGGCACACCTTTTTATTTTGCCTGATATCAACTCAGGTTTAGTCATAGCTCAACATGCACCTATGACTGATTTTTGGGAGTTAAAACTCCATAGCATTATCAGGGTCTCCCATATCACTTTGAAATGGTGAAGTTTTTGTAAAATTTTATTTTCATCTTTCTTAATGATTTTTCCCCTGGCAGCAACTTGGCAACTTACTCTTTGCATTTCCAATAAAGCTTCTTTTTATGCTCTACTTGAACCAACATTTTCTCGTTCATCTCCAATAGGACTAGGAACTTTATCTCACCTCACACTGAGATCAGGGATATCGAGAAATCCAGAAAGGGACAGGAGAGCAACAGTACCTTTGAACCAGAGATACACCTAATCTGCACGCTTAAGAGATTCCTGACAAGAAATTATATGGCCTTTGTATTTGAGATGGTCAATTGTCAACTGTTTTACTCGACAACTTTTAATCGCTTCTTTGTCTTTCAGCCTATCTTTTAAGTCTTTTACAAAGATTCTGCACCTTTGTATAATTTGTTTCCCCTAACGTCACTAGTTTTTTCCCCTTTGTTGGGACCAAAAGTTTTCATTGAGGTTGCAGACATTTTTATATCTGAGCAGTGGGCTGTCTTGATGACTCTTTCCTTTCAAAAGTTCATAGAACAAAACTTATTGTGTGATAGGCTATTTCCATTCTTTCCCATCCTACATCTTAGTCTTCTACTGCTGAGCATGCACAAGAAATGTTTTGTTACTAAACTGATATCATTGTACTCAGGCAGACCCATAGGTGCTCAAATCTCCAGAATCATCAAGAAGGTTATGTTATCGGTAACGCCATGGCACGTTTGGGGATTCCCATTCGTGCTCTTTTCATTCACTGCAGCCATCCAAAAGTACATTTGCTCACCATCCCATGAGAAGTTGATTATATCTTCTCTCTACCAAAAACACTGTCTGGCATGTCCCAAAAAACGCCCAAT
>JADZMA010002517.1:0-11784 GCA_020796225.1 Arion vulgaris
AATGTCACATCAACTGAGCACGTATTCCTGTCAGGGTATTCGAGTGTAACTATGAAAGATCGCATTCATGCAAGTGCTAATGGATAAATTCAAACATCGAATGTTGATACTGCATCAGGTCACTTGTTGACTTAGAAAAGTAAATATGCTGAAGTTAAAGTTTGGTTATGGGAGCCGCAGTAGCGTAGTTGTTAGTGAACTCGCTTCTTATGCTAGTGGTCCAAGTTCAATTCTACAGTGGGCTTGACACTTTTTTCGATTGTAACGGCTCTCAGGTCGACCCAGTCTTAATCGGATACCAGGAAAAGCACTGGGAAGTAAAGGCGGCCGACGTGATATTGATCACATCACCCATCGTGTGCATCGTGTGCCAACGGTCAATGAAAAATACGGGCGTAAGAATAGTACTACCCTATAAGCCTGCAAGAAAGTAAACTATTGAGATGTAAAACCATACGAGATCTCCAACTGCTAGCAACGAACCGCATTACATAGAGATCTAAAACCTCTGTCCTATGTGCCGCCTTTGGCACGAAAGGAACAAACTAACTATAATATACCGTGGTATAAAAATGGCTCCTTTACTTTTCCTTTAAAGTTTGGCTGGTTACATGTCATTTATAGATAGGTTTAAATTGTGTTATTTCTGAACTCTGCCGGTTCCAAACCCGGTTGATGAAGAAGTGGTACTTGTATGTGAGTATCTGGATCTCGTGTGACATAGTGTCTTGTTGCCTTCGTTGCCAAGGATGTAGGTTCGGCTTCGAATCCGAACCGCACCGTTCTGTTTACGAGTGCATTTGTTCAGAGACCCTAGGATTGTTGCTGAGCTATAGAGTTTGTGCTTTGTGCAATACTCTCGGCAGGTGGTGGCGTGCCATTCCAGCTGAGAAAGACTGAGCCATATGAGGTAAAACCTGGTGCAATGAAGTCAATCTTTAGACTTTTTTTTTTATCACAAATTCTAACAGTTATAGAAACATGCGGGGATGGCGCTATACGGTTAAATAGATAAGACAGGTGGTGTGCAGTGCACCTAGTGAATTAATGACAGTTACGGATGAAAGCAGCTTTGCGGAAGTTAGCCACCCGACACATACAATCAATCATGCGTCATTCCTGCTGGCGTAGGCGATCATATCTAGTGTAATAGCAGTTACATAGATATCACCATCGTCATCATCAAGTAGCTTGTCCCTTCCGGAACCTGGCTCCCATTACAGAAGTTCTGAAAAACTCTATGTTCTGTGCAAGTTGGCCGGCGTCAGCAGCAGTCATTTTCAGATCGTCAATGACATCTTGCACCCATCGTCTTCTAGATCTTCCTCTCATTCTTCTTCCAGGCACCATTCCTTCCAAAATTATCTACTCTAGGCATTCATGTCGTTTGATGAGCCTGAGATATTTAATTTTTCTTGATGCTATGCTCTTTATAGTCAACTCTCTCTAATATCAAACTGTTATAGATATGAAAATCATGGCATATTCTTTACGTCTCCTTCTTCTTCGATCGTTTTTTCGGCCATTTTGATCATTCTTGTTGTGATATATAAACAGCCTTTGCCAAGAACGGTTTTACGTTGTGCCAATTATGCGCCTATGGTGACTAGGCCAGCACATCCGACGTAGTGCCAGCATTTTATTTACTATGGTAGTTTGCCCTAAATTGTACAAGTTCTCTCAAACGATCCGTTGTGTCGTATATTTTGTCTTGGATCTACGCCAAAGAGCACTTCCTACTTTGCATATGACTGGGTGAGGTAGTTCCAGTATAGGGACATTTATAACCCTTCTATGACCGGTCATTGGAACGGTCAATTGTCGGCTGCTTTGTGTATTCATTGCTCTTTTTGGGCTTTGCGATATACGCCAACGAGTGTGTCTACACTGTGCGCCTCTTTTACTGTGAGGTCGTTCCGGATTAGGAACATTTCTGTCTTTTTAGGGCACATAGGCTTGTCCTGGGACGGCGTTTTGCTCGTATAACACACCGTGAAAAGTGTCGGCCCTCGCCAATGTTTGGATTTGGACACCCTGTCAAGTCTTTATATTGTCAACCTTACTTTTCTGACCACTTTGAGTTTATTCCGGAGTAGAGATATTCTCAGCCTTTTCGAGGCGCGTGTCGGCACTTGGAAATTTGCAGTTACTACTCTGCATTTTCCTAGACCCGGAAACACTGGACTAGGGCTACGCAAATAATGTAGAGGGGCATTTCATTAGGTGCTATCAGCGCAACTTAGATTTTGCGCTCGCCAAACATCCCCGGCCCTGGTTTTCCGGGGATGTTAGTTGTGAGAACAACAGTACCGTGCCCGGTTGTTTCATGGAAGGCAGTTTCGTTACACACTAAAATGCAACTTTAAGATTTGCGCTAAGCCAACTTTTTACCATTAGATTTATCTACGCTTTGCCTCTTGTACGGAGTTTACCGCAATCTTCCCATATGTCGTCACGATACGTTACTGTGTTTTCAGCGACACTTGCCGAGACCTTTGATTTGTTACACATTGTTCTCATTTATTCTTGACCCACCGCTGGTAATTTATTTGCGGTCATTTACTCCGGGGGAGTTGGGATTCGTTCACAGACGACTCGTACACTACTGTTTCTTACGTTTCAGCAACTATTTGGGCAACTTTTCATCGGACATCGGTCAGGAGACACCGGCGTGCATTTTGTTCAGGGATTTTGGGTCTGCATTACTTTTCTATGCTTGCACTACTACCACTACCTGTAGCTCTCCCTCGATCCCTACCCGCTTAGCCAGAAAGGAACCCTTGTCTGTTTCCAGGGTCACCACGTGGAGGTGGGGTAGGATCGTGAATAGTGCCAGCTCATTTAACCTGTCGCAACGTTATACCTATAATTGCGCCTTTGACCCCATATATCCTTTACAGGACGTAGTCATCAACCACAGCAAACGAATCGTTGATTTATAGGCACCACTTATATGTTCAGTAGTTTGCCATTGCTTTCGAACTCTGAGGTCTATTTTAACCTTTTGTAAAAATCCCACGGAAACGAATTTGCTTCAAACTTACCCACCGTGGGGTTTGAACCAGGTACACTTGGGTTTGCGATCTAGCTCACTACCACTTGAGCTACAGACGTACATATATGTATATATTATAAATATACACCCATATATATTCCTTTGATGACGAAATGTGTTGGCAAAAGCTTATCTCCGAGGATGTCACCTTGATATAAAGTGCCACAAATCTACATGCGTAGATTGACATGATAGCATCCATTGTTTGTGATAACAATACTTGAATGTGTTATCAGATTAGTCCAGATTGATATATATCTCAACTACATAATTAGAGATGTCTGAAGCCAAGTCAAGTGTACCTTCTCATGGTGCGCTGGGGGTCTCTGAGGCTAAGTGGTTAAACCGTTGACTTGCGTTCTCAAAGTCCGAATCTCGTCCGCATCGTTCTGCTCTCGTGTGCATTTTTTTAACCCGGAGATTCCATTGGTTGTTGCGGGAGCTACGGATTTCGTGCAATACTCTCAGCAGCTTGCGTGCCATTTCTGTGGAGAGGGGCCGAGCCATATGTGATAAAACCCGATGCAGTGAATTCAATTCTTCGTCATTAAACCCTCTAGACTCATTTAACAGACAAGTCTCTGGAGAATGTAGATCAGTGGCGGCTTGCGATAATTTTTGTTTGTGGGGCCATACATTTTTTCCGGATAAATCATGGTTTTAGATTGCTATATTTTAATTTTAAAAATAATAAATATACAGTGTAGATTATTTTTGGTGGGCCTGCCCCACATGCCCTATAGACGAGCCGCCACTGATGGAGATTAACCGATATCAAATAACAGACCCCTAGAGTACATATGGGAGTAAAGCTATAGACTATTTGAAGGGCCCTACAGAAACTCTCCAGATGAACATGCCCCATTGTTAGGCGACGGAATATTTGCCCATATGCGATTGAAAATAACTTAAATTTCAACAAAAGACATGTTCAACGAACCAAACCTGGTATAACTAAGACCAGGAGTAACTCTTTCAGCATGTGACGCTTGGGCAGCAACAAATGCACGCCATTCTTCTCTGTACTTGGTCCTCTTCTGTATTGTGTTCCAGCTGTGATTCATTTCTTTTAATTCCTGTCCTATTTTTCTCCTGTGGGTTTTCATGTTTTCGTTTATCCTCTGGTATCCATCTCAGTGCAGTTTTCGTGACATAGTTAGTTTTCGTGAGTATCACATGTCCGATACATGTACAGCAGCGGTGTCCATGCAGCGATTACGGGCGCCTATGTCATACATTAATGGCGCCTTATTTTGCTCTGTCGACTTTCAAGAAACTTACGTGTGCGTATATATATGTGTGTGTATGTGTGTGTATATATCTATGTGTATATGTATTTATATATCTATATGTACGTGTATATGAGAGCCGCGGTAGCGTAGTTGTTAGTGAACTAGCTTCTCGAGGCTGGTGGTCTGGGTTCAACTCCCGCAGTGCGAATTTTTCCCGACGCGACGTTTCAGGTCGACCCAGCCTCAACTGGGTACCAGACATGCTGTGGAAAAGTAAAGGCGGCCGGCGTGATGCTGACCACATCACCCATCTGTGCCGACGGTCAATGAAAGAATACAAGCCTAACACTGTATTGCCCTATATACCACGAGGTATGAAAGGTTCCTTTACTTTATGTATGTGTATATGTATGTGTGTCATATATATGTATATGTATATATATTATGTATGTGTGTATGAGCGAGCGTGTGTGTATGTGTATAAAACGCGCATGCGTGTTTGTATGCATTTCCTAAATTTACTTGTTTAGCTCAAAGTCCGAAGTGTGTATAATGTTTGAAACACCAGGGAGGTTTGTTAAAATTGTTGGCGGGCCAGTTCGAGCCCTGGCCGTAGGTACCCACCCAGGTAAACAACAATTGTCAAGAGTCTAGACTCTGTTAAATGCGCATTAGTTTGACTTTGGTGTTGAGATTGTTATTGATCTGAAATAGCTAAGAATTTATTTAGTCCCTTTGATGAGAAAAAAGAGTTTTTTGCAAGAACCTGGGGAAGCAACGAAGTCAATTTCCTGGTCGAAGTCCGAAAATATATGTCATACTCAGAAAGAACTGTGAGATAGCAAAGTGAACGCCTGCAAAACAAAATCGTGTCACTGCAACGTAGAGACTGGAAACCCCTGAAATACACATTTCCGGCCCAAAGACTGAAAAAATACGCTTGAGCCCCAAAAAGTACGAAACAGTAGAGTACGTGAGTCCCACACAAAATAGTGGTCACTGCAATGCAGAAGACTGAAAGTCCCTGAAAATACACACATTTCCTGCCCAAAGACCGCAACAAAAGTCTTAAAAAGCGTCCCATGAAACATAGCTCTGTTCTCTCGCAGGGAACTCGCTGCTTGTGTGTCATGGTTGGGTACAACCAAAGGCTGGGAGCAAACCGTAAACAAACCCGAACGAGTGACGACCAATGTGTTCAGTAAAACGACCGGTTCGTTGGGAAGATGGCGCTCATAAGCCCGGGAGGGCAGGTCATCTAAGGATAGCAGCCCTGAAAGAAAATGGCAACTCACTCCCTTGTGAGTTTTGGCTGGGGACAGTCGAAGGCTAACGGAGAGCGAACCGTATAAACGCTGGTTGAAAACGGATACACGTCCAAAAGATAGCCCCAGAGCTCAAAACGGCACTGAAAGTGTAACGTAGCTACCCATGCTGACGCTGCATGGACTAAATTTTATCATGAATATGTTATTAATAATGAAAATCGATATGGTGCTACGCCTGAGAGTCCCGCCGGCAGGACGAGTGCCGGGCCCCATCCCCTCGAAGGCCCACTTTATGCTACCGACGGTCCCCGCCCTCCAACTCGGCACAGTCGAACGAGGAAACCGGGTTAAAGTTACTGGTCTGATACGGTCGAGTATTGACCATAAGAAATTAAATATCACCAAATGGAATGCGGAAGGTATCCATCACAAGAAGCAAGCACTCGCAATAAGACTTGCAGAAGACGATATAGACGTTGCGTGCTCCAAGAAACGCATCTAAACCCCAGACATAAGTTCGAGATTAAGGTTCCAGACCTTCAGAACAGACGAGAAGGGCACAAGGGTGGAGTCTCACCCTAGTCAAAAAATGCTTTTCAACCAAGCAGATGGAAGGAACAAAGGGAAACGTGTGCAGTTGAGATCATAGGCTTTCCCAAATTACGTCAAACACACAGACCCTTTCTGTACAATCTTACTGTCCAAGTTAACGCCGCTATCACTGCAAGAATATCAGTGACACTTCATGTATTGTGGTCGGCGATTTCAACAGCCGCTCGGAAAATGGGGGTACCCGAAACAAACAGTAGAGGCGTAGAGGTGGAAGACTGGGAGATCGAGAACAATCTTTTCCCTCATAAACGCTCCAGACGATCCACCAACTTTCTACTCGAGAACGTGGCACAAAACGAAAACTGAGGCTTTGCAACAAGCGACATATCCACCAAAGTAGTCCGTACGTTACCCACCAACAGGATAGTGACCATAGACCAGTCCAAATTGCAAGTAGACCTAAACGTACCAGCCCAAAATGTGGTTGCCAGGTGGAACATAAGAGAGCCAATTGGAACAGTATGACACTGATTGTTGCAAATGTTGAACAATCAACATGCATGAAAAGAAAACGTGCGAATCGTGGAAAGGAACTGTCAAAGCAATCCTGAAAAGCGGCGGGGGAACCATCCTAGAGCGCACGAAAGGATTACAAGCCATACTGGACAGCAGCGGTTCAGAAGCTTGAAAAAGACCTTGAGAAGACAAGGAGTGGGGCAGAACAGGCACAGTCAGTGGAGACAAATACTGTTTACAAGGCGGCAGCAAAATACAGAAGAGAGGTCAAACGAGCGGCAGACAGAGTTGGTCAAACAACCAATCCCTAAACCCCTCGATGGGGACGGCCAAAAACGTGGAAGCTGGCCAAAGCGCTGGATGAAAACCCAGCAGACCCCCCTAAGTCCTCGAACAAGACAAGAAGATGGCTTCGGGTAGGGAAGCAGCAAACATCCTGATGCAACAATATCCCGAAGTCAGCAGAGTAAGCATAGCAAAGAAAAAAGTTGATGCCACAAGAGGCTTTGGGCTCTCCAAGGCGAAGAAAGCAGATAGTCACCTAACGGACACATTCGCCAGTAACGAGCTGGAAGAGGCTTTAAGGGACCTGAAACCAAGAAAGTCGCCCGGAAAAGATGGGATCACAAATGAGATGCTTAAAAACTTGGGAAACAGAGCAAAGGTCGTTTTACTGTCCGTTCTCAACATTCGTGAAAAACAGACATAGTTCCAAAGAATGGAAAGAAGCAATCATGGTACCCATCCTAAAACCAGACAAAAATAAACTCGACCCAGCGAGTTACAGACCAATAAGCCTCCTAAGCTGCACGGGCAAACTTAGGGAGCGCATGGTGAACAAACGCTTATCCTGGCACTTGGAAAGCAAAGGGCTGCAACAAGGCGGTTTTCGGAGATACAGATCCACAGAGGATCAAGTAACCTACATTGTCCAGGAAATCGAGGATGGTTTCCAAGAAAGAAACAGACACTGGCGGTCTTGGTAGATATGGAAAGGCATTGACACAGTCGGGAAAAGAAGGATTAACTAAAACTTCACCCGCGTAAAGGAAGAATGTACAATTGGCTTGATAGATACCAGACAGACAGTTTGAGTTCAGGTTCAGGGTCAAAAGTAAGACTACACTGGAGCAAGGAGTTCCAAGGAGGATGTTCCCACTTTTTTCTAATCTTCGTCAACGAATTGCAACATGCCTCCATGAACGAGTACCCCTTTCCATGATGCCGACGCGCAATATGGGCCGAGAAGGTCAATGCCCAACGAAAAAATCGGCTGCAAGACGTTAAATAATCTTAAGTGTGTCAGCAAGTGGAATATAAAAATAAACCCTTCAAGACCACCACACTGTGTTTCCGTAAAAGGATTACAAGATAAGCTTAAAAGTCAAGGGCTAAACCCTTCCAGAATAAACCAACCCGTCCTGGAGTCACCTCGACAAAAAAGCTGACTTGGTGCACCAGATCGAAAATGCTGGCAAAAGCGAGACACAGGCTCAATGATGCGTAAACTCGCAGGTTCCAATGGGAGCAAACACCAGAATTCTCAGACACTTTACTCTGGTAGAGTGCGACCGTCCAAAAGTACGTATGGCAGCGTGGGGAATGCATCGAACAAGCAATTCGCAAAAGTGAGCAGAAATCAAAAACCGGGCCTTAGCATTATCACTGGAGCCATAAAGTCCACGCCCATCAGGCGATGGAACCCATCACAGGCACCCAAACCAATGACTGACCAAAGGGGACAAGAAAGTAGTACTTGCGGAAAACTCAAACGGCTCAATCTCATCCAATGCATGAAAGAATGTATGTATCCGGAAAGTGGAGAATACAGAGATCTAACTTCGTTAGAATCCCCTAACGCACTGATCACAGATCATCCAGTCCTGTCCAAATGCACAGCCAAACCAATCCCGGAAACCACAAGTGCCCGCCATGGAAAACAAAATGCCAGAACTAAAGGAATCAATCCCGGCATCTGAGCAAAAGGGATCAAACAAACCTCGACAGAAAAAATGCAGCAGAAGGCAAGAATCAGAGTACCCGAAAAAGAGTGGACGCACGTCTACGGACGGATCGGCAAAAAACGCAATAAGCGATGGCGGAGGAGGAATAGTGCTTAAAATCTCAAAGAAAGTCGGTTAAGAAAGCGATTGCAACTGGCAAATACTCGAATAACTACCGAGCAGAGGCAGAGGCAATCAAAGAGGCGGCCGAAATGATCTTGAGAGAAGAACACTACACGCAACAAGGTCGTGATATTCACCGATGCTCTATCGGTCATCACGGCACTCCCAAAGCGTCGGCAAAACTGGAGATGAATGAGCTCCAACGTCCCCCGCTGAACTAACGAGTTCACTCAAACGCACCGTCATCCAGTGGATACCGTCACACTGCAACATTAGGGAAAACGAAGCGGCCGACAAGCTAGCCAAAGAGGGCGGGGGATTTTCCCAGACTGATCTCGAGATCAGCTATGAGGGAAATCAAAAAAACCATCGGTTCGCACTATCAAAGCAAATGGGCAAAAGACCACCCGCAGTACACAGACAGTGACGGATACTATGGTCTCTCTCGCAGTGAACAAGTTGCCATATTTCGCCTCCGACCGGCACAACAGCTCCGAGCCCACATTTCCATAAATTTAAATTGGCACAACTAGCCTGTGCCCATGCAATATGGCAGACATGACGGCAGAAACACGTCTTGCCCAAAACTGTCAACGTTTAGAGGGATAAGAAAAGAGTATGCCAAACACACAGAGCAAAACTGTACGGAGGAACGGGGTCCCTAAAAACAACAGTAAAATTCATGATAGAAGTTGGTCCATCAGGCTAGGCCGGAACGCAAAGGGAAGGAAGCCAATGAATATGATCAAAATAGACAGTGTATAAGTATTAAGAGCTTCGAAAAAACATATTGATAAACACAGAATTAACCATTTACCACTATTTCTTAGCAAACAGGCGTTCTTATAGAACAAACCAGCAACTAACAACTACCATCAGAAGATTGATTTTCAATGACAGGAGGTGAGTACAAATCCAAAATAATATAATAAAGCTGCGTGGTACGAACAATAAGCGGCTCCACATGAAATAAATAAATGATGTCTCCCAAAACGAGTAATTTGCTGTATGCCACAACTGAAAACGGTATCGTCTGGTTGTATATGAATTATTTAGCAACCTTTTTTGTACACACAACTTTTCTATAGCACTTTGTACATCATAGCACACATCTAACAATGATGTCGATTATATATCACTGTATATATATCCTAGATGGTGTGTAGTCGTGAAATAACTAGAGCACAGACGCTTTTACAAACTGTATCACAATGACAGAACATATTTGATAAATAGTCAAACTACAGAGTATGGTATCATACAGTTTAAAATTTCTATCTTTCTGCATTTAACTCCGATTTGGGCCCCCAACCGCCTCATGCCCAAATTTTCATATCTCCTGCGCTCCTCCAGCTCTTCTGTATATTGATAATCTCTGTCTCCAAATATTGTCTGCGTTTATTTCTAGCCCCATCCCCCACCTCTCTTTTCTCTAGTTTCCGGTCCCTGTGGGTTCCGGGAAAGGTCCTCCTTGTTATATTCTCCTCAGATTTCTCAAAGTGTGTCCTATCCAGAGCAAGCGGTTTTTTCCCCCTCTAGGGTTTAAATGGAATCTGTCCCATTAGCTTCTCATTTGTAACCCTATCATACTATCTCAGTCCCTAAGATGTTAACATGTTTATTTATATTATTATTATTATTATTATATAGGAGGTCGCCGATAGCGAAGTGAACACTCTGCTTTAGTGACCACGTGCGGTAAAAGCTTCGGGTTCGAGTCCAGCTTGGGTTTTTTTTAAATAAACAGTGTAGCGTGCGCGGTCGGACTAGAGTTTCCCCGATCCTTTACTTGGTGATCTAAATTACAAGCACCTCTAAAGTTGAAGTAAGGCTCTCTTGATACTGATGATAATAGAAGCAGCCACGCAAAAAACAGTTAGAGGGCATTAGGCTACATGTTTACCTGTGTTCAACCGGGCAACAAAAAAAAAACAATATACGAGTACGTTTAAAAAAAATATACAAGTACGTTAAAACACAATATACGGTAGTTAACAACACAATATACAGTACGTTAACAACCAAAAATACAAGTACGTTAACAACACAATATACAAGTACGTTAACAACACAATATACAAGTACGTTAACAACACAATATACGAGTACGTTAACAATTAATATACAAGTACGTTAACAACACAATATACGCACGTTAACAACACAATATACAAGTACGTTAACAACACAATATACAAGTACGTTAACAACACAATATACAAGTACGTTAACAACACAATATACGAGTACGTTAACAACACAATATACAAGTACGTTAACAACACAATATACAAGTACGTTAACAACCAATATACAATACGTTAACAACACAATATCAAATACGTTAACAACACAATATACAAGTACGTTAACAACACAATATACGAGTACGTTAACAACACAATATACAAGTACGTTAACAACACAATATACAAGTACGTTAACAACTAAATACGAGTACGTTAACAACACAATATACAGTACGTTAACAACACAATATACAAGTACGTTAACACAATATACGAGCGTTAACAACAATTTTACAAGTACGTTAACAACACAAAAATAAAGTACGTTAACAACACAATATACAAGTACGTTAACAACAATATAAAAGTACGTTAACAACACAATATACGAGTACGTTAACAACTAATTACACACAGTTATAGCATTGATTGATTGATATAGTATTGAGTGATTGATATAGCATTGATTGATTGATATAGTATTGAGTGATTGATATAGCATTGATTGATTGATATAGCATTGATTGATATAGTATTGAGTGATTGATATGGGATTGAGTGATTGATATAGCATTGAGTGATTGATATAGTATTGAGTGATTGATATAGCATTGATTGATTGATATAGTATTGAGTGATTGATATAGTATTGATTGATTGATATAATTGATTGGGTTGAATAGATGAGTGATTGATATAGCATTGAGTGATTGATATAGCATTGACTGATCTGATATAGCATTGAGTGATTGATATAGCATTGACTGGTCTGATATATCATTGACT
>JADZMA010002518.1:0-11771 GCA_020796225.1 Arion vulgaris
GATCTTGTGTGTGCTTTTCTAATCCCAAATTTTAAACTTTCATTCATTTTCTAAGGTTGTTCTTGATGCCGTAGCTCCATCTTTTTCATAGTCCCTCTTCTCTGTACTCGTTATACTTTTAGCGTGGGTCTCTGTGTAGATGATACCAATGCATTCTTGCCAGGTGTACAAACCATTTAAACTTGTTCTTTTATGAATCCCATGATTCTGCATACCTTAAATTTATAATACCCCAGAACAAGGCGTAATATAATTTTTCAATAAAATCCAAAATGGAAAAAAATGATAAATAAATTGTAAAAACAACAGAATCAATATTTTTAATGATACACTATTCTCCCAGCAACAAAAAATGTAAAAATGTCACATATTGAATATCAAGAACAACAGTAGGTTCAAATATAAAAGGGAAAATTTTAAGTAATAATTCTACAAATATAAAGAAATTTCTAACGAAACTCCCAAATTATCAAAATGTAATCAACAATCTATAAAAATCAATTGATGAAAAAATACATTTGTTTTATAATAATAGAGTTTGTGGTTGATGTTATTGGTTAATAAACTGACATCAATGCACTACAGGCAGACCCAAAGGTGTTCATTCTCTCCCAACAGATATCGAAGAGTATGCATACTGATGGTTCCCGTGGCTTGCTGGCTAAACTCATTCCTCCTCTGCCCTCTTTCATCCAGTTCTATTTGTTCAATGAGTAATTCCAACTACTTAAATCACTGGATTGATTCAACATCTATTTTAGTGTCTTCATCCCAAAAGGCAGTCCAAACGACGAAGAACATCACCCTTATCTATCTTCAACTCCCCAACAATCAATACTGTTGTTTAAGAGCCTTCCGTTCCCTCATTTTCAAAACCCCCTCATTACTAGGACAGTAGATCCATGTATGCCTCTGGTTCATGTAATTACTTCAGTTCACCTTTCAACTCCCAACGACACAGGTCTTCATCAAACTTTTCCCGCTCTTCCTCTCTCTTCCATCCCTTCCAATTCTTTCCATGTTTTTCATATCCTTTTAATATCACCTCCAGCTCTCTTCTCCCGGTCTGTCTGGCCCCTCTCCTCTTTCCATCGGTTCCAAAACAGTGCCTGTCTTTCAGTCTTCAGTCGGTCCTCTCAATGTATGTCCTATCCATCACCGCATCTCTTCGTAGCTCTTTCCCCACGGATATCTGCTTAGTTCTTTCTCCGAGTTCCTCGTTTGTAATCTTATCCTACCATCTCAGTCCCTCTATTCTATATAAAAATCCATTTATGAAGGTCTGTAGTTTTCTGGTGGTTTCTTTTGTTGTTTTCCATGTTTCCAGAGCCATAAGCAGCACTGACTTCACATTTGATTGAAAGAATCTTGGGTTTGGTTCATGTAATATTGAATACTAATTGACAAAGTTTGAAAACTTTATAACAGATAAATTAGGAATGTTAAAAAATAACATGTAAAATAAGTAAAAAATGAACGAAGTCAAAGAGATTAATCTACAAATGACACATAAGTTTATTATACAGATCAGTGCTTATATTACAGGATAATCAAATCAGAGGATAATCAAATCAATGAATATCTTCTACAAATTCAATGTCAGTCATATAAACAACTTGTCAGGAGTTCCTCAGGCAAACTCACAGGAAAATGTCTCTAGTAAGGTCAATGATGTTCAGAACATGTTGCTATTTGGTGGCTTCCTTTAAGTAAGCTATGACGTCTTGGCGTTCTTTTGGTTTCTTTAATCCAGCAAACACCATTTTGGTACCAGGGATGTACTTTTTAGGGTTCTCCAAGTATTCAAAAAGTGTTGTCTCATCCCATGTGATGCCTGTGTATGACAAAATCATGTTAATAAAAGTGAATACAAATTTGGTTTTCTTTTTATATAATAATGAAATTTATTGGCACACACCTCTCTTTTATCTCCATATTGTCATACTCTTCTTCTTCTTTGCGATTGGTTTCTATGCTCAGCCTAAACTATGAGATGAGTGGGTTGCCTCTTTGAAGCTGCATGCCAGTTGGCGTTCCTTGTGGGTTCTCCGTAGCTTCATTAGTGAGACCATGTTCTGGTTCATTGGCATAGGTATGATGCGCAGGACTGCAGGATGTGCTCCGGAGTCTGACATGCACACTTTTCAGTCTGAGCAGGCTTTATTCTGTGTATGTTGTGATTGAGCCTGCAGTGTAATGTTCTTCTTCTTAGTGATCGCTATTTTGATGATTATACGCAGACGGGTTCTTATGATGAAATTGACTGTTATCTGGAGCTCACTTCTGGTGACATGTAGTTTTGAATGTAGTGTTGTAGGGTCAGCATCCTTTCTTCTTTTTCCCAGCGATCTCTGGTCATGCACTTAATTTTGTGAACCACAAACTGAGCAGCCAGCTTCAGGTCTGTAAGGTTTCCCCAAAGCTTAGTTTTTAGGTTGACTGGGTGTGACCACATGTTGCTTCTCAGCTCACACAGGAGAGGACATCCTTTCTAGGGAGGACATACAGGGGACAGTCTTGCAGGACATGTTCTGTGGGGACACAGAGAGAATGGAGAGAATCATACTGTCTATTACTATATCAGCTCCCTAATCAGGTTCTGTTTCCTTCCTCAACCAGCGACCCCAAATAAAAGACATGCAGAAACTGAAAGTGCTGGTCTACGAGTCTAATTTTGCACAACAAACTCAGTCTAAGGCACAAACTACAAAAAGTGGTTTAACAAATGGCTGATAAAGAGCAAACAAAGAAGAATAAGATTAAACAGCGAACTATTACATTAGACTCTTATAGCCAGATTTGAGACCCTAAGTCAGTGAAGCATGTTCAGGACTCATTTTGGCATGTGCACTGAGTTAAGTTGAGCAGCATTCTTTTGTAGAGATATGGTAATATCAGAAAGACTGGTTTAGAAATGAAGATATCAGGGAACAACATTACAGCAAAGTTGGTACAACATTGGTACTGGAGCTTCATAAAGAAAAACAAATTAAAGGGTTCCCGCCACATAAGCAGGAGAGTCACAGTAGCATAGTTGTTAGTGAACTCTTCTAAGCTAGTGGTCTGGGTTCAATTCCAGCTGGCGTGGGAATTTTTCCGACCCTGCTGGCTCTCAGGTCGACAAGCCTCAACTAGGGACCAGGAAAAACACTGGGAAGCAAAAGCAACATCACCTATCATGTTGACCGTCAATAAAATATGCCAACACTGTATTACCTATATACCTTGAGGTATAAAAGGGTTCCTTTAGTTTTTACTTTACTATATAAGTAGATTACCAACAGACGTGCGCCTCAAGAGCAATGTTGCTCGATCCAGTGGATAAAGCAAAAGGGTGTCCGCATATGGTGAACCTCACAGATAAACAAATAACACTGTTTATGAAAACACACAAAGCCTGTTCTAGAAATCTTATCCTGATGCTGTGAGACAAAACAGGATTAAAGACAAGACAAAGATGCTTTTAGTCTACAGCATCCTGTGTGCAGCTTAAAGATGGTAGTTTGTTGGGTTATGTCTAACTTTAGAATAGGGTCTTGTCTCTAATTGTTTCACATATTAAACAGTAATGGACAAATAAAATTAGCATCTCCTCAGATCACCTCCCTTCCTTTCGTTCGCTTGAAATATTGTCTATATATTCAATGTTGTCTCTTGTAAGCTTCACTATCTTTTGTAGCTCAAAGAGGTCTTCTTCTTCTTTGTCGTCACACTGCTACGGGTTGTTGCCCAGTGTCGTATTTTTCTGTTTTGTCTTGCGCTGTTCTGGTGGCTGTGGATTGTTATCTTTGCTCTTTCACAGGATTCTGCTACGCCATCTAACCATCTTTTCCGTGGTTTTCCTCTTGCCTTCTTTCCGATGTTCTGTTGTAGAAGACTCTGTATACTGTGGAGTTTGGATGCATTCTTATTAAGTGGCCAAACCACTTCATTCTTTGTTTATCTATATAATTCAAGCACGGTTTTGTGCAAACTTTCTTTCTTATGCTGATGTTGGTATTCTGTTTTTTCTTGTTTTTGTAACTTTTCTCAGGCAACGCATTTCACATGTAGTTTTTTTTTGTGACTGCGCTTTGCTCAATGTCCCTGTTTGGCTCTGGTAACACAAAGTAGGTATAAAAATGCTGTTTATCATATGTTTTTTAGCTGCCTGTGAAATTTTGGGTGCCTTAACAATGGGGCTAGCTGGTAGGTTACAGCATTTGCTTTTTTTACTCTAGCCTCTATCTCTCTATCTAGTTTTCCGTCTTCTGTGAATATGCTTCCTAAGTATTTAAATTCTTTCACTTGGGTTTTTTTTAAATGCCATTGACATGGATGTCTAGATTTTTATGTTTTCTTCCCATATTCATTATTTCTGTTTTAGTGTTGTTGATTTTCATGTCATGTTTACACAATTATTGTTCAAAATGTCAATATGAATTTGTAGATCTTGTTCATTTTTATGTATCAGGCACTGATCATCTGCAAAAAGCAGTTCATTTATTTAAGAGGTCAGTGTAGTTTTATGTCAAGTGTTGTTTCGTTAGGTGAGTTTGCCTCAGTGTATCATATTCGGGGCAGTCTTGAAGTATGTGCTTTGCAGTTTGGTGTGCCTGTCCATGTCGCATGTGGCTGCAAAGTGATTGTGTCTGTTCTAAGGCCCTTGAAATCATTTAGCTTTCAGAAATATCAAAGACAAGAATACGAAATATCTAACTAACTAGGGAGTCTAACTAGGTGGTCTCTGTGGCGTAGAGGTTAGATGTTCACCTCTTGTTCCAAAGGTAACTGGTTTGCTCCCTCGTGGAGCCATCAGGATATTTTCCCGAGATCCTGATCTCAGTGTAGGTGACCCCTGAGTAGTTACCGGGGCCCAAATTTGGGGTGTAAAGAATAGAACCACTGTGACCTGCCTTGCATGTCATAAGAGGCGACTAAGGAGGTTTGGATAAACTCGGATCATATCCCTAGAATGGCAAACAAATGCTTGCGAAAATGGATGCACGGCCCGTAGGCGCACCAACATGGTGCAACGACCCTCACAATGAGGAATGGATTCTACGGTCGTCAATGTGCCTCAGAGATTAACCCAGCAGTAAGAATGTCAGACCTACCATCACGGGGGTGACCAAAACATACTGCGGAAAAGGGCACAACGGGAAGCAGAAATCATAGGAATTATATCCACAGAATTGCCCCAAGTATGCAGACTTGGGAAGAAGAAGGTGCCTACTTACACCAGGGTCCAAGACAAACTGGCGGGGTTGATAATCTGAGGCAGACAGCTGCCTTTTAGAGAACCCAAAATCCCAATCTAGTGAGAACGCAGAAGAAGTGTAGGTGAGATTGAGTTCCTAGTCCTATTGAAGATGGATGATAAATTGTAGGTAATGTTTTCCCTTTGGCCGTAAAGAACCCTTGGCAGTTCAAAATCGACATGAGCAGGCTGAAAAACCACTGCACTGGCAAAATTCATTAGAAATAATTTTTTTAAATAAATTCCTACCAAATATTTTACCATATTCTAAATTACACCCCAGATCTCACAGAGTTTGTACTGCCCTGAGATCTTCCCGTGTAAAGAGATCAGAGCACACATGGTTATCTCACCGAAGTACAATGATGATGTTTCAATTAATCACTCAAACTAACTAAAATAGACAACAATTGTATTAATCACATTCACACAAAAGCTATTCTGAACATTAGCAAAATAACAGTATATGACCTTTCTTTTTTGATTTGCAGGGTATAGGCATAACCTTCAGCTTGACCTGTCTTGGACCAATCAAACATTGAGATTCGGTCCAGCAAGGGGTTTCCCACCTAGCTCAACTTGTGACACTGGAACATTTCTGAACAAAAATCTTCTTTCCCTTCTCTACATCTCCCATCTTTTATATGAATACTACAGAAGAATCAAAAAAATTCCCAAAACTGGCAAGCAGTACTCATTGTAACAAATAATGAATTCCTAATTTAAATACACAACTGAAATACAATTTCAATGAAATTCACAAACTCTTTTTTAAATTGTTCTGACTAAATTTATATTAATGTTTTTTGGGAATTTATGAACTTATATGGTTCTGAAGTGGGAAAATTAAGGAAAAATGAAAGGCATATCAATCTTCTCTGCTCCTCATATGATTGAGGTCTTTGTGAAGTATCTTACACTGATAATGGTCTTTTTGGTAGAAATGTTTATTTAATCTATTAGACTTTGTAAAACTAGCATACTCTGGGTTTTGAGATTTGTTATTTGAAAATGTAGTTTTTTTGCGTTCTTTTCTATTATTGATAACAATTTTCACATTAGTGGTCAAGATAAATATTGTGATTTATCACATGCTGGGTCACTTAGTGAAGTTGATAACACTACACTAGTGAGCATAAATAAGCTTAAAAACTCTGGGGTTTGAGACCAGTTTTGTCAAAATTCATGGTGTGCACATGGTATGCTATTGGACTACAGAAGACCCTGGTCCTTTATTTGAGGATCTAAATTACAATTACCTCTGAAGTCAAAGTAAGGCTCGTCTGAATGGTAGAGCCACTTGTGATAAGGAAAGCAAAAGCCTACAGTGGGCAAACGAGGAGAAAAATCACTTGGTCAGTGCATTGTGGTTTTGATGACAAGTGTTTACAATATTATCACTTTTCTTGTGAGCAATGGATGAGCAAAATTTAATCTTGAACACAGCTAATTGCTAGATTTTAGCATCATGTGAACATATTTTCAGATATTGTTCCTTTAAGGATCACCTTCATAACACATCGGACATATCCCTAATTGCCCTGATGTCTTAAGCATGTCTTTCTGTGTGTTTAGAGTAACAACTCCCATTCTGTGTTGGTTGATGTATTTACTGGGTTTCTTGACGGTTTTCGTCTTGCTGCACAATCGGTATGCACAGCTTGCAACCGAAATAGAGAATATCCGTTTCTTCTGTGAAATCTTTAGAGCGTACATTTTCTCTTTGAGCATTGATGATGTTGCTTTTATCCATAGAAGGTCCATTCTCAATCACAGCATTGCTGGCCAGTGCATCTGCTCTCGCATTGCCCTTCCCCCCAGAATGACCTGGGACAAAGATCATCAGGTGTCGTACGGCTGGTAGGCAATCCTGGATCTCCACAAATCTCTGTTGCTGCTGTTTGCTATAAACTCAGATGTTGACGTTCTATCGTGCCATGAAGTCAGGCTATCCAAAATTTTCTCTCCCTGTCTTATCTACCCTCTATTTTATCATTGTTACAATGTGTTCTAAACCTCCCTTTCTCATCATGCCAAAAATGATGACTGCCTCTTTCTTATATTGATGATAAGCTTTCTCTGTGTCTTGATCTCATCAACACCTCCACATTAGTCATTTTAGCAGTCCATGGGATTCTTATCATTCTTCTGTAAAACCACATTTCTGTAGCCCTTAGAATTTTTGATCTGTGTGTTCATTGTCCGTGACTCATCCTTATATCAGTATTGGTTCTATGTAGCACTGAATAACTCGCATTCTGATCACAATTGACAAGGACTTGTTGCAGATAATGCTTCTCATTATGTTTTCTTACACATTCTACATATTAAATGTAATACAACATTCACAGCTAAATACAATACCAGATTTCTCAAAATCACTGACAGAATAGGAACCACGGCTTGAGTTCTTTGAGTTAGCGTTTATTTGTGTAGAGATAAGACTTCAAAGATCATTCATTTCTGAGCAGTCATTACTGGATTCAATAATATGTAGTTACTGTGTCATTCTTTGTGTCAAGAAAAAGTGACAAAAATTATATAGCAATAAAAATTAGTGATCGTTGTTATAGAGATTTAAAACGTCGTTATAGAGATTAAAAAAACTAACAGGTTTCATATTTTCTAGATTAGCTATATGATTATCAAAATATGAATGGAAACCAAGAGAAAAGTGATTACAATTTTCACAACATTCTTTTCACAATGTGGCTTATTTTTGTAGAGAATCGTTGAATCAGTTCAAATCTTCTCAATATGCTCTTGTCTTTCTCTGTTTCTTTCCTTGTGGGTTCTCCAGAACATTTAGCATTTCCTCGTTTCTTATTGATGAATCACAATATTTCATCAAAGTTTTATTAGTTCTTGCAAGGATGGTTTCTGCTACATTTTCTTATCAAATTGCTAGTACCATGCATGACCCTCCACGGTCATCTTTTACACATGTTCTGGTAGTGTCCTTTGATTGAACTAGATCCTCATGTATTTATATCGTTTTTCAACTGAGCATTATAAATGAAGATAGCTCAAAAATTGTTAAAAACTGTAATTGAAAGTTTTCATTCAAGTTTCTGAAGCAAGCCATTTTTATAGATTAACATTGTTAGCCTAACCTAACCCCTAAAACCTGGGATAATATCCAATAGGACAAGATTTGTACAAATGTGTTATGATAAAATGTTAAGAACATAAAACCTCACTTCATAGTACCACATCTAAGTTATACTGGAGCATGGTGTCAAATCTTATAGGTTTTATGTGAGACCATCAGAATTGACCAATGTCCAATGTATGGCATATCAAACATAAATTTAAAAAAGAAGCTTATATATGGTCATTGTGTGTTTAAGTGTTCTCCAGTGCTGGTAGTAGTATTTGTAAGCACATAGTAAGTTGCCATCCTTATTTGTATTTTCCCCTAGGCGGAGATTTTTTTTTTAAACAGACATCAAATATATGGACACATAGAAGACATTACACTCTTGTGATAACAATACTAGGTAGAAGGTTGGGAACAAGTTGACAAGCGAATAAGTGAAAGACGATAGGCTATAATTTGGGATTAATATTAAGAGATGGACAAGAAAAGTCTGGCAGAATGCACAGCCACGGCAAAGACAGCAACTGTAGATGAATCATTGTTGCCGACCTTTTGATGTGGAAGATTACAACCTATCTGATCTGAGTAACTCAACCCTTCTGATCTGAGCTAGCTAACAAATCTGATCTTTAAACTAGCAATGTATATTTTTGCAGATAGAGCTTGCTGGAGACGTGAACCATATCCCTTATGTATGCCTATATTAAACACGCGCTCTATTTGACTACGTTGGGCTCTTACCAAATATTTGTATAGTTGAGCTACACCATTTATCAGAATAACTTTCTTATTCTGTTATCACTTGTAAAAATGTGCATACATATATGATATATCTGTGATTTATGTAACAAGCTGGCAGTTTATGTGCCAGAAATTTAGTAAATACTAGTATTAATTATTATATAACATCTGTACCGAATTAACAGTAAACTTTTAACTGCCAACATTGGCAACATCATCAACATGTACCTTTCTTACAATTTGACGAAACAGTAAAACACGTGTAGGCAAATAAAAACAAAGGAACTGTAAAACAAACATTGGCAAGAACATTTCAATGATTGCACTCTATATTACAAATATATTAAATGATAGATGTGTGCAGTATTAGTTGTTGAGTACCGTATAATGTATAATTCAGAAAGTAACATAGTGCCATGCTCAAGGTTTGAAGCAAAGCCGCTAAAGCTAAACGTTTCTTTACTTTAATCTCGCATGCCGTTAGTAGGAACCGCAATCGTTCAAATATCAAAGAACTTCAGATACTAAAGAAAAACGTATTTGAAATATATCAGAATTAAATGGTGAGTTCTTATACATCATGATTACATATAGAAAACTTAATAAAGTTTTCAATATATATTTGGTGTACGTACCTGCTTTGTGCAACCTAAATTTCCTCCCTCAGACTTGTGAGACTGATGGACGTGGTGTGACAAATGAGTCACCCTAAACTGCAATATCGAAGATCGATGACCTTTAACGTCAGAAGTCTCCATTTGAACAATATAGAGTGATTGTGTATCAAGTGGTTTGCAAAACTTATTATAAGTGTCATAAATATCCCTATATTGTTTACTATTGTGTTTGTAACTATTCTACTTAAACTACAAAAGATAGTGTGTAGGTTGCCATCAATCTAACGTAAACAAATGATAATTAATACTCTGTACCCATTAGAAGTGCACTCTGCCAGCGAAAAAGTTGAAAGACGCTCGCAGATATGAAATGCAACTTTGATGAATAATACGCATGCATGCATGGGACATTTTATGAGTAGCTGAGTGCCCAAGCGTCAACTACCCTCTCTCGAATTCGCTGATAGTCCAGAGTGCAAGCATGACGTCTGGTATCAGTTTGGTTGCAGGAGCTGCTGATAGGGTATCACATGATGCCCGCTTAGGAGCTCCACTCCGGATTTTCTATTTCGGCTTACCCCATAGTCTTTGCCTTTCCCGAGGCTGCTACAAGGCAGTGTGGCTATTGTCCATAGCTTGAGTCTGGTTCTTGGATATTATGATAAAGTCACTCACAAGCTAGGAGGCCAGACGTCCTCCGAGATTTCTTGTCGGGTTTACTCGCGGCCTTCGTAAATAACATTAATACAGTTGGTCGTGGTTTACTCCCCATCTTAAATTACTAAAGTAAATGGAGTGATTTCGTTTTGAGCAACACAGTGAGATAGAACACAGCCGCCCGAGTGGTTACCGGGCCCATTTGGGGTGTAAAGTAGAACCAATGTTACCTGCCACCATGTCGTAAGAGGCGACTAAGGAGGTTTGGCTGAAATCGGATGCATGTGTCCTAACGTGTAGAAGTCTATGCGTTTAGGGGCCTACTAAACCAATGTGCAAGTATACACGTTCTTGGCAAAAATCAAACCTATCACAAAGAGATTAAAATTGGTCGTAAAGAACGAACGCGAAGAAGAAGATAGAACACAGCAACAACCCGTATCAAAATTTTTAAGAAAAAAAGGTGGGAAAAATTTAGGGCATTTCTTAATCAGACAAAAAAATAAATGCGTCCTTTTGTGGGCAAAGGGAAAAAAAAAGGGAAAACCTAAAACCCTCTTGAAAAACAAATTCCAAAAAAAGTAAACTTATTGTTATCTTTTCTCTTGAATGTAGGCGCTATAGGGCAGAGGTCTAGTCCAGCTCTCGCGGTTCGTTGCTATTTGCTTTAAGCTTTAATGTTTCTAGGCCATCGTTGAGCCTTCTCTGGTGAAGAAAGTAAACTATTGGGATGTAAACCATACGAGATCTCCAACTGCTAGCAACGAACCGCATCACATGGAGATATAAAACATCTGCCCTATGTGCCGCCTTTGGCACTACAGGAACCAACTAACCAACTCCCCATAGGACAAGTCTAAAAAAACATTACCTGTGGAGTCCATCTTCCTAGGCGAGTCATCGCCTCGTTAGCCTTTGACCACCGCTAGAAAGTGGGGTTGACTTGTGTGTTCTGAGGGTCATTGACAGAATACAAATTTTCACATTTCCGTCCTTATAAGAAAGACTAGACGATCCCAGCCCAGTTGCATGTATTAAATAAAGTGAAAATACAGCGTTAAAGTTAGGATTGCACGGGAAAGTCACGCCACTCATATTGTAAATACTTTACTATTTGGTCATATCAGTATTACCTGGTGTTGGCAAAACTGTATGTTATGCGATCGATGTCATGGCACATTGGGCATTCTCATGCGTGCTCTGTCCTCCGTTGCAGCAGTCATCCCAAAGTCCACTTGTTCACCACTCATGCAAAGTTGATACTATATCTTCTCTCTACACGAAGACGACACTGTCTGTCATATCCAAACTTCTAATTCTCGCACTCTTTTCCAGTGTCTGAGGCGTATGGTGATGGTTCTTAAGTATGAATGGTACAGTGAAGAATAAGTGTGTTCCTTTTCAGGCTTGACTTTCA
>JADZMA010002519.1:0-11770 GCA_020796225.1 Arion vulgaris
TGAGTGTATAGTTAGAATTAGTTGTGCAGATGTTGGGACAAACGGATTCGTTCTCATATTGAGAAAGAAATTGACAGCGTGTAGGTCGTCGGAATGAGGTATATAAATGCACATTGAGCAAACGTCAAATAGAAAGAGAGCTAAATCATGTCAGGTAACAACTCAAAAGAAGAAAAAGCAATCATTGCATGATTAGTATCTTTCAAAATAAAGGTAGTGTGGTAACTATAGGATTGTCAAGGGATTCGAGATGTGTTCAGTAGGGCAAGAGCAGTCAAAGAGGAGAGGTCTACCAGAATTGTTTATGTTGAGAATGTTTTGTAACAAATAAAATGCGTGTTTGCCCAAACAGTTATCAATAACTCAGAGTAGTCTGAATTTCTCGGCTGTGTTGTATTCTTTGCTTGATAAACGCCTTTTGGTTGAAAAATCGTTGATTATTGTTTTTATACTTTGTAAAACTAATGTACTTTGTTTTAACATGTTTTGGTCATTACTGCATATTTTTACTGCAGTCTTCCCTTATATCGATGACATTTACATTTAGTATCATTCTAAATGATGCAACTAGTATTCATTCTGCTCTTGAGAAAGAACTTGAGTAAATGATAAAAGATGAGTTCCTGGTCTTTACTGTAGCATGTACTAGTTATATAAGGGCCTAGTGGCTAAGTGATTAATTCGTCTGCCTTGTGTTCAGAAAATTGTGGGCTCGAATTCAGGTACGCATGATTTCCTTAGACTACGAGTCTTGTAGCGGCTGGAACTGCAAAGAAACTGCTTCGTTAAATGCAAATACCAGGCGGCTTACCCTTTCTGCCAAGATTGACGGATAAATATGGGAGAAAACATGTTGCACTAAATTCATCTCCTTTAGGCTTACCTAATTATACAATCAACTTATCATTGTACAATCGACTTATAATTATACACGCGTTTTATAATTGTACAAGCGATATATAATTGTACAAGCGACTTATAATTGTACAAGCGACTTAAATTGTACAAACGACTTATAATTGTACATATGACTTATAATTGTGAATAGACATGTAATTGTGAATTGACATGTAATTGTGCAAACGACCTATTGTGACCCGATTTATATTTGTGCAATCTTCTTATAATCGTGCAAGAAACTTATGTTTATGCAAGGGGATTATAAATGTAAAATCGACTTATAATTGCGCAAGCGACTTTTAATTGAATAAGCGGCATTGCTATTAGAAGACATATTCATGTACGTAAACCAAATTGGAGCAATAAAAGTAAATTATATATATATATATATTTGCATACTATTGTAGTAATAATTGCATTGCCAAACTTCAGGCTAGTCAAGTATGTATAAATGTACAGTTCTGTGAAACATACATGAGAAATGTGTATTTCTAATATACTTTTGACACAAAATAAAAATAGTGAACTCACATTATACAATTTGTTGTCTTTCTTGTTTGCATTATAGAATGTAATGTTGAAGAGAATGTTTATTATTATTATCGGTACATTGGTAGACTGCCGTAAAGCGCTGTAACAAAAGCAAAATACATATATACAAGGTAATGTCGTTTTACAAAGTACAACAACAAGATGCAACGACGTTTCGACCAAAATGCCTTTATTAGACAAAGATTACATAATAAATGGAATGGATGGAATACATCAAACATCACAGACCACAGTTATACTTTGTTGATTATTGTTTACAGAGAAGACGTCATAGCATTCAAGATATACCCATAGGTGCACTGTCTCCCCAGCACACGACAATAGGTATATAAACTGAAGGATCCTGGTGATAGTTAGTTAAACACACATTTCACAATCACCCTCATCTAGCTCTACTTGTACAACGAGTAATTGCAAACTATGTATGTAAGAGTATCATCTGGTAGAAATACTATATTGCTCTATATATCTAGCTCTTACATTTGCACTTCTCTACACAATAACCTCAACACTAACTCGACAACTATCAAAATACAACTACATGAAAGGGCCGTTTCTCAATTGTACGTCTATGTGAGAATCAAATGTGATTCTCAACTTTTATTAATTTCTTTATTTCTTATTTCAATACAAAATAACACATACATCCAATTATCCAAACTCCTGAAAAGAAAACAATCAACTTAAAACAGATAACAATGAATGTGCTGAGGCGGAGATCGGAACACCAATGGACATGTCCGGAGTGCTATGCTGATAGTCCTCATATAACTGATAACAATGTAAAATATAACTACTAACTAATATTGTCAATATTTACTCAGTATAATAAACAGCAATATTACTGTTAATTGCACAGCTTTTACACTACTACTTGCCTTGTGATGTCCTTAGAAAAAACATTTATAGGGTAGTCTGCTTCTATTGGTCTACTATTTCAAATCTTGATGACTTAAACTAATTTGAGTGACCGTTGGTCTAGTCTATAACTAATAAAGTTCTGGTTCTGCATATAACAGCTACTAGTAGCGTCTGTGAATCTCTTACACATCTTCCCTTCGATGTTTGTCAATCGAATGTCGCTATATATCAGAGTTAACTTGTCTGGAGTTCTGCTCGTTCTCTTGTCTGAAGATATTTGTCTGGTACTTCTTCCTAAGTTCTTCTGTGAGTTGTGACTCTAGTTCAATCGTTTCTTTAATCAGTTTTAATCGGTCTGGTCAGCCATGTAACACGTTGTTTAAATTACAGCAGAGTTCTTCTGCTCTATTTTGATTATATATGCTGTCGGTAACAGCACTCTCTCAAACAACTTACTCGTGGACCTATACAAGCTGTTCTGTCCCTACTTCTCTAGTTTATCCCTGCTGTGTGTCGACTGCGTGTGTTTTTGTACAAATTGAGCAAATTGAGTCGGCTCGTCAAAACCGCTGTTCGCCATTTTCTGAATATCCACAATCACAACAAACGCACGGTTGACACAACAAAAAACATTCCATGTGACATTCATAGCTCACAGCGTTGCTCAAGCACTAACTCAGTAACCATCCAGCAAAATAAACCGGAAAATGCTCGACCAAACTTGGCGGAAATGCGCTAACAAAGTCGTGTCCAGAATCAAGCATTCTTGATTTTGGATGGCCCTCCCACATTCCGCCATTGCTGGTCAGATTTGTTAACACAGTAATGATAACATTGCAGTAGTTGAACATAACACATTTTGATGGGATCCTTCCTTCCTTTGCGTTCCCGGCCTAGCGTGATGGACCAACTTCTATCATGAATTTAACTGTTGTTTTTTGGGACTCCGTTCCTCCGTACAGCTTTTCGCGAAGCTCTGTGTGTGTTGTGGCCAGTACTCTTTCCGATAACCTGCTAAACGTGGACAGTCTTGCAAGACGTGTTCTGCCGTCATGTCTGCCATATTGCATGGGCACAGGCTAGTTGTGCCAATTTTAAATTTATGGAACATGTGGGCTCTGAGCTTGTTGTGGCCGGTACGGAGGCGAAATATGGTAACTTGTTCACTGCGCGAGAGACCATAGTATCCGTCACTGTCTGTGTACTGCGGGTGGTCTTTTGCCCACTTGCTTCGATAGTACGAACCGATGGTTGTTTTGACTTCCTCATAGCTGATCTCGAGATCAGTCTGGGGTAGTCGCCCGCCCTCTTTGGCTAGCTTGTCGGCCGCTTCGTTTCCCCTAATGTTGCAGTGTGACGGTATCCACTGGATGACAGTGCGTTTGAGTGAACTCGTTAGTTCAGCGAGGACGTTTTGAGCTCATTCATCTCAGTTTTGCCAACGCATTTGAGTGCCGTGATGACCGATAGAGCATCGGTGAATATCACGACCTTGTTGCGTGTAGTGTTTCTTCTCTCCAAGATCATTTCGGCCTGCCTTTGATTGCCTCTGCCTCAGCTCGGTAGTTATTCGAGTATTTGCCAGTTGCAATCGCTTTCTTGACCGTGACTTTCTTGGAGATTTTAAGCACTATTCCTCCTCCGCCATCGCTTATTGCGTTATTTGCCGATCCGTCCGTGTAGACGTGCGTCCACTCATTTTCAGGGTACTCTGATTCTATGTACTCTTCTGCTGCAGTTTTTCTGTCGAGGTTCGTTTGGTCCCTTTTGCACATTATGCCTGGGATTGATTCCCTTAGTTCTGGCATTTTGTTTTCCATGGCGGGCACTTGTCGATTGCCGGGATTGTTTTAGCTGTGCATTTGGACAGGACTGGGTGGTCTGTGGTCAGTGCGTTAGAGATTCTAACGAAGTTAGATCTCTGTATTCTCCACTTTCCGGATTGAAACATTCTTTCATGCATTGGATGCGATTCGAGCCGTTTGAGTTTTCCGCAAGTACTACTACTTTCTTGTCCCTTCGGTCAGTCATTGGTTGGATGCCTGTGATGGTCTCCATCGCCTTGATGGGCGTGGACTTTATGGCTCCAGTGATAATGCGTAGGGCCCGGTTTTGACTGCTGCTCACTTTTGCGAATTGCTTGTTCGATGCATTGCTCCACGCTGCCATACCGTACTCTAGGACCGGTCGCACTCTACCAGAGTAAAGTGTCCTGAGAATTCTGCTGTTTGCTCCCCATGTGGAACCTGCGAGTTTTCGCATCATTGTTAGCCTATATCTCGCTTTTGCCGTAGCATTTTCGATCTGGGTGCACCAAGTCAGCTTTCTGTCGAGTGTGACTCCTAGGTACGTTGGGGTTTTTATTTTCTGGAAGGTTCTGCCCATTGACTTTAAGCGTTATCTTGTAATCATTGTTATTCTGGGAGAACACAGTGTAAGTGGTCTTTGAAGGATTTATTTTCATATTCCACTTTGCTGACCACACTTCAAGGTTATTTAATGTAGCTTGCAGTCGATTTTCTGCTGTTGGGCATTGACTCTTCTCTCGCCCATATTGCCAGGTCGTCGGCATACATGGCAGAGTGAACTCGTTCTGGGAGGCATGTTGCAATGTCATTGACGAAGACTAGAAAGAGAGTGTGAGAGCACTCCTCCTTGGGGGACTCCTTGCTCCAGTGTGGCCTTCATACTTTTGTACCCTTGAACCTGAACCCTTGCTGTTCTGTTCTCTAGGTATCTATCGAGCCAATTGTACATTCTTCCTTTTACGCCGAGGGTGAGCAGTTTTAGCCTTAATCCTTCTTTCCAGACTGTGTCAAAGGCCTTCTCCATATCTACCAAGACCGCCAGTGTCTGTTTCTTTTCTTGGAAACCGTCCTCGATTCCCTGGACAATGTAGGTTACTTGATCCTCTGTGGATCTGTATCTCCGAAAACCGCCTTGTTGTGCCATAAGCAGCCCTCCATTTTACCTCTTTCGATAGAACGGCAAAGGTGGTGACCTGGATAATTGTTGTCTTAGCTTTGTGAAATCCACGACACGCCAACATGACACTCGTACCCTTCACCACAGCAAACTAAAGATAAATAAGTTTATAGTTGGCTCTGCCTTAACGTTCTAACGATTTTCTAGTACAAATCGCCTACAACCGTTAGAGGAACATAATATTTGGTGGTTGTGACCTGGATATCGCGACCTCCTGAATGGTTAGTTTCATTGAAAGGGTGATTAGCCAGCCTGCCCAGCGTGTTCGTAGCGCGTTTGACTGCGGGTGACTAGTCCTCTGTGAGTGCGGGTTCAATTCCGCCAACTGGCAGAAAAGCCACAGGTTCCCCAGATTCACGGTGTTCGTGGCACCGAACCGA
Source organism: Arion vulgaris (assembly GCA_020796225.1). NCBI lineage: Eukaryota > Metazoa > Mollusca > Gastropoda > Stylommatophora > Arionidae > Arion > Arion vulgaris. The sequence goes on from JADZMA010002519.1 coordinate 5,679, forward strand.
AGGGTTACGTTGTCCATGGCACCGAGCCGAAGATCTGAAAGCTCAAGTGCTTCTGAATCGAAAAAAGAAAGAGTGATTACAGAGATCACATGATGTTTAGGTATATCACGGACATTTTATCGTAAACACGGACATTTATCGATCGTGTTTTGTCATTTTCGAATCGATATGGCTTTTTAATTTGTTTACAATTAATAGTGTATATAACATTGACAGACTCACAATTAAAATAATTATAAACATCAAATCTAGCTTCAGAAAACGGCACAATACATTTCTGTATCCCATCCATAAGCACATGTTGCCGAGTTCTACACCAGATAAAAGACGAACATCTATGTAAGAGACCAAATAATCAACCTTGCAGGTCGACAAGTGCCACTCTTGACAATCGTGAAAAGGCGTAAACTTGCGTGGTTCGAACATGTGATGAGACATGGCTCACTCTCCAAGATTATCCTACAGGGAACTGTCGAGGGTGACAGAAGGACAGGGAAAATCCTGATTTGACAACATCAAGGACTGGTCAGGACAGAGTTTCTCCACACTAGCTCAAAGAGTTGAAGACAGAGACTCATGAAGTGCTTTTTGTGCTGATGTCTCCACAGTGACACCCCTACGACCCTAACGTGGTTATGGGATTTATTATATTATTATTATTATAAACAAATGACCAATGACAATGGATTTAAATTGACTGTGTACCAACATATCTGTAACATTTTTACCACCCCTGTAATCCATTACATTTTTTTATGATCTTTTCCAATGATGTTATCCTAGTTGTTTAAAACATTTATTTAGTTTTCCGTTATTACTAAAATAGTATAAATGTAGGCCAGTTAGGGATTGATCGTCTGACTGTCAGTAATGTCTGGTGTATAAGTACACTGCCTGAATGTGCCTGTAATGGCTGGTGTATAAGTACACTGCCTGACTGTGTCTGTAATGTCTGGTGTATAAGTACACTGCCTGAATGTGTCTGTAATGTCTGGTGTATAAGTACACTGCCTGAATGTGTATGTAATGTCTGGTGTATAAGTACACTAGCAGATGCATATTTTCTTCGCACGGAAAATTATAGTTGAAATCTAGTTGTAAGTATATTTAATGAACAAATATAAACGATGATGTCCAATGCTAGATCAAGTTACCTGAAATACAACGTATTGATGTGACCATATGTTGTTTCCTATGAGGGAAGTGGGGTGTGATTTGTCTCGGCAGACTTTCTTGAATACCAACGTGGTTGAGAATAGGGGATTGAACAAAGACATGTATATACAGTATTACAAAAGTAGTTAAAAATTAATGATTAAAAATGAAAATAAACAACATTCAACGCTTCGTTAACTAGACCTTTATCAATAACAAATATGAAAAGAATATTTAATTAACTAAAACATAATACTAACTAATGATGTCAAGCAAAAGATACTGGTATAAAATCCTGTGCCAATAGTACGCGTAGTCTCTGGGTCGATATCTCATGAGGCAATGTTCAATAAATGGAGAACATGTTCAATGGTCGTAGTTCAAGTTACCTGAAAAACAAAGAGTGGATGTGACCATGTGTCGTTTCCTATGTGGGAGGGGAGTTTCATGTGTCTCCGCAGGCTGTCTTTAGTACCGCCGTGGTTGAGAATAGTAATGTAAGGTACATATAATTTCAGTTGTCCCCACAGGTTATCGCTAAATAAGTGTCAATATGTAGACAAATGTGCTAGATAGTATGACCAAATTATCTTTGTACTAACTCTAGAGTAAGCTACATAACGCTGAGCGTGAGAAAAGTATGAATTTTTAAAATAAATTGCATCTTCTTTGAGTGACTGTCATTGACCTTTGTTAATAGTCACTGCCAAACAGGTTTTAACTGGGAACCGAAATCATTCTAAGCTATAGTGGATTATGTCGAAGAGGAATCGGCGGACGGCTTTGTTGTTGATAACATAAGATCAAAATCTTCATCGTCGTGATTTCCAGTTCAAATCGATACAATATAATGTCAGTGACATAATCCGAAGTTGTATTCAACATTTACATCACCAACCACGAGACTGATGTAATCACAACATACTATAAGTGTGCGGCTGAAATATGTAATCTGTCTATTGTTGAGAAGACATACACTCAACAGTACTAACGTTGAAAATGAAGTATCCGTAACTATCCTAATTTACAACATTGTGGCTGACAGATGCATTGCGTATATAAACGACAATTTTTTACTGCTATAGTGCAAGATTGTGCATATTAAAGACACAAACCTAGAGAATGCACTATTTCAAAATGATCGCAAGTTCTGCTGTGTGACCTAAAATTGATCTAGTCTGTACAAGTTCTATTCAAGATCAAATCTTCAATAGTATTATCTCTGAAAGTTTACTATCTGGACATCTCTGGGGTACATTTCTCTCTCTCTAACTATAAAATCACCCACTGAGCTGGACTCATTAATTACCGGCCATTAACTTGTTTGATCGTCACCTGTAGTAACACTCAATGCTGCCAATAGCATTTAGTCTCCATCCCTCCTTTCAGTCAGCTCTAGTTCTGAAACGTTATCAAATCGGTCAACAGTTTAATTACCTGACGCTACCTTTATGATTGTCACTGGTATGGCCTATACAAATTTGATTCCATTTCTCTTGACCACCTATGACACTATTACATCACTACAATAAAATAGCTCTTTCTCTGGTTCTTGTATACTGTGGTACAGATGACCAATATGTTCCTTTTTGCAGAAATGCGCGTATAGTATTAATGCTACTTTTTTGCATGGTAAGTTCAAACTCATTAGAAATGTTGTATTAATGCCTGTTTAGAGAAGTCAACAATATAACACAATAGCCTCACACTAATTTCGATATACGCCTTGAACTAAAGGTCCGAATCGCACATATGAAGGTATTTGTTTACCATGGTTAACCCCGAGTTGATTTGGGGCACGGGACAAGCAAGAAGTGTTAAAAACACCATATATTTTGTCCTAAATGTTGCTATTTTTGTCATCAGTGTAGTACATGGCTGTAAACATTAGTGTTCTCCAAGCATGCCAATGGACGCGTTAAATATTTAGCACAAAGATGGAAACTTCTAGATGGTAAGATTGTTTGAAAGGCCAGAAAAATATTTTGTATCTTCGGGAACATGTGTAGTTCACAAGCAAGTTTTCAAGTTATTTAGTCAAATGGTTACAAAAATACACATTTTGATCTGTGGACATGACAAATTGAACTCACATAACTTGTCACTTATCTGTTAATAAATACGTATTATTGTTTGACGTGATGGTTTTGAAATATACCATGTATCCTCAAATGAGGTTAGAAAACTCGGTGAGGCCAATGTTAGGCTGGAGCCATAGTTTCCAACACTTAAGTTAGTTTTTTTAATGTTATTTCTCGACCGTTTAGTAGTTACATAGTTTGTCAAATATAAAAAGTAACAATATTCCTTATACAAATTGCATCACATGAAAAATGTAAAAATAAATTATTTCAAACAAAACATTTTGGTACATGAAAAAACTTGTTGAAAAATGTACACTCTACGAATGGTTTGTCAAGTGGCTTGTCATAGTCCGATGATAGAATATACACAACTGAGATATTGTAGTATTTGTATTTTTTAACAACCCACTCTTTTGGCAACCATTTTGAAGAGAATGTGAAGGACAGCGAGATACAGTTAGATGATTATCATGACCACGGAGATATAGAATTAGAAAGAAAGCATCGTGCAGGGGACAAACAATAGATGGACATAGTGTATAGTATGGGAAGGGGCTAGCTTCTGTTAGAGAGACACTACAGATAATCATCGATGCTGAGAGACCACAGTATTAATTATTTGAATGTATATGCTATTTTTTATTCACATATTTTCATTTTACAACAGTTATGGATTGATCCTCTGGATGTCTATGTGATATTTGAAGCATAGAAACATAGTCTACGGTCCTTTCGTTTTCTATCCTTTACTTCATAAATCCTTGTTTTCATCTGTCCTCTGCCATGTAAGATCCAAGCTCTGGAAGTCAATAACACACCGATTCGTTACTGTACCATTCATACTTCTGTGCAATCGCCAGAACAGATTCAACGATTCAACAAGGGTAGGCTCTGTTTGCATTATTTAGAGCAGAGTGACCAGAACGACATTGTAGGGCGAAACACTGCAAGACAATCCATTGCAGCTAAATGTAAGAACCAGGAATTAGATGTAGATGATTTGGTGACGGTGGAGGAAATCAAGGATGCTGTACGGAGAGCAAAAAACAGTGCACCTGGTCCAGATGGCATACGATATGGTGACATTGGCGGGTTGTCTGATGGGGAGTGGGAAGAACTGGCTGGCATCTACAACAAAAGCATTACGACTACAATAATCAACGAAGAATGGTTGCACAGCTACCTGGTACCTCTGCCGAAGCCTGGCAAAGATCACACAAAAATTCAGGGCTATCGGGTATCACCATGCAGAATACAATAGGCAAGTTGCTGGAGAAAATAATTGCCAGGAAAATATCCTGCAAACTAGAGAGGTTACGTCTCCTTCCACCCACCCTTGGAGGGTACTGTCCATATAGAGAGACATGGCGTAACGCAGCGGTGTTCGCCTACGATGTCTATGAGGGTTTTCACTCGGCATTGAGACATGTGCTGCTGCAATTGACCTTGAAGATGCCTATAATAGAGTGCCGTTGCATTTTTAATGGTGCAGCTGACTGAACTCAATATCAGCCCATTCCTCCTCAATTGAATCTTTGCGGCCCTCTTCCAGCGAAAGATAGTGTTTAAATGTGGCAGTTAGCGTCATCAGCAACAACAATCCACCCTGGCTTACCACAAGGGTCACCATTATCTCCGGGATTGTTCAATGACTATACTGTGAGCATCACAAAAGATCACGGTAGAGGAAGGACAATGTCATATGCAGATGATGTGTTGGTGTATCGTCAGGGCAAGGATAGAGAACAGCTTGTGGAGGAACTTCAGTCAGAACACGACCGCATAGGTAGATGGTGCGTTGAAGCAGGAGCATTGGTCAACCCCACAAAAGCAACGGTGACATGGTTCTCTTTAAACAACCACATCGTCAACACTCCAACACCATTTGTGGTTTTGTGTTCAGAGGTGGTGGAGCGATCTCAGTCTATGAAATACCTGGGGTTGCGTTTTGATCGTAGTCTAGCTTTACGGAACACATAGCTCATGTGATAATGAAGGCGAGGAAAGGTTTGCTGGCGATGAGGGTAATGGCTGCGGCGGATTGTGAACATCGCCATCTTTGTCTGTTATACCAGGGTCTGGTCCTTTCTGTGCTTGAGTATACGCTGGCGATCCTGACTCTCAGTCATAGTCAGATAGAACGACTGAAAAGAATACAGAACGAGGCGATGCGCATTATACTTGGTTGCACCAAAGACACGTCGTGCAGGGCGATGCGCTATCTCCTTGACTATCCTACTATGGAGTATAGAATACTGATGAGCCGTGCACGAGCATACCTCGAGTCAATGCTGACACACAACATCCTCTGCACTTGGAAATAAAGGACAAAAAGGAAATAGGTTAAAAGAGGAAAATCTTGGATGGGTCAGGCTGAGGACTGTATTGAACAGGTGTGTACACTTGAAGACATTGATCCGTTGAAGAATGATACCAGTGCCAAGAGGAATTGCTACATCCTTTCTGTATGCATCGAACTTGATAAAGAATGCAGGCAACACAACCCACTTGTTGTGGAGGCAGAGGTTCAGGCATTAATTTCTGAGAACGCATCTGAGCATGATGTAATCATTTATACGGATGGTTCGGTGATTCGACATGTGCGGAGCTCATGGGCTTTCACTGCTCAGGTCGGAGGTGATGCTGTGAAGGAAGACAGTGGTGGTTTTGCCGTGACTACGAGCAGTCTCACTATGGAAATCATGGCGGTTACCAAAGCGATGATTTGGCTAGAATCACAGACTTTATCCATGCATGTTTTCTCAGTGACTCAATGAGTATGCTCAGGAAGATTGAAACAGGATGGGCTAGGAGACATTGGATAGAATCGCTGGGGAGGTCTAAGCTGACAAA
>JADZMA010002520.1:0-11769 GCA_020796225.1 Arion vulgaris
TGCCATATGTTAGGGGTAGAGCAAGGTCAATGAAGCCCCATGAATATCTAGATGTCATAGTGGAAAGGGGATATAGCAAGTATCAATGAAGCCCCATGAATATATGGAGTCATAGTGGTAAGGAAAAGCAAGTGTCAATGATGACTATGAAGACTGGTTGAGATAGTGGTACGAGATATGACTAGTCAATGATGACTCATGAAGATCTGGTTGAATAGTGGTACGAGATATATACTAGTAAAGTGACTCATGAAGATCTGTTAAATAGGGGTTTTGAGATAATACAGTCAATGAACTCATGAAGATCTGGTTGAAAAGTGGAAGAGATATAGCACTGTCAAATAAAGGGTTGGGAAAAAAAACTGTAATTTAAAAGTATTTTCAATTGTTTTGAGATAGAAAAGGGGTTTTTAAGATCGAATGGGTGTAAACTGCAGATCTCAAAGTAATGGTTTTAAAATTGTTTTGAGACAGAGAGAGGGGTTTTAAGATCGAATGGGCTGAAAAACTGCAGATCAAAAAGTAATGGATCCAATTTTTTTGAGATAGAGAGAAGGTTTAAGATCGAATGGCCTGTAAACGCAGATTAAAGTAATGGATACCAATTGTTTTGAGAAGAGAGAAGGTTAAGATGTTTGTAAACTGCAGATCTCGTAAGGGAAAAAATTTTTTGAGATAGAGAGGATTTAAGATCGAATGGCATAAACTGCAGATCTAAAGTAATGGATCCCAATTTTTTTGAGATAGAGAAAAGGGGTTTAAGATCGAATGGGCTGTAAATGGACCCAAAGTAAATACCAATTGTTTTGAGATAGAGAGAGGGTTAAAGATCAAGGGGCGTAAACTGCGATCTCAAAGAATGGATCCCAAAGGGTTTTGAGGTAGGCCGTACGTTGCCTTAGAAGCAAATGAGACTAATATTTGCAGCCGATGTGAGCAGGATGATGATGATGTTTATCTGCATAATTATCTGTCTTAATAATCATATGTGCCTACTCATTAGAAATATTATCCTGATCAATCATTTGTTGCAATTACAATATAAAAAGTTCCATAAAATATATTTAGATATTATTTTTCATTATAACATTTTTGTTCTATCTTTTTGTCATTGTTATTCACAATAACTGACCGTGTTTATAGGAATTGAAGCTGTCTTTCGCCAGTAGGTGAACGGGAGATACAAATCCGTCAGACCATTTCCGCTCCGAAAAATTTGCCCCCAACCCATCCCCAGAATACAAACGTTACTTGAAAGGAAGAAAGCAAAAAACACTTTAAATAACGTTAAGTTTTGCACAAATACGAAAAAAAAACCAAATTTTATGATCAAATGAGAAGGTTATAAGAGATAATCATTTACAAGTATTATAAAAAAAAAAGAAAAAAAAGGAATTTTTTTCCCCGACCGATCTTAGGGGGGGGGAAAGGGCCCACGGGGAAAACCCCGCACAGGGATTAGTGAGCGGACTCCCCAGTTCTCCCCTCGCCCCCTCGGGGTGACTGGAAACAGACGGGTTTTTTCGCGATTAGAGGGCAGGTTCGTGGGAGGCTACTTTGGTGCAAGTAGAGATGCAAGGTAGTCATACTAGATGGGACCCGCTGAACACAGACGAGCAATGTCCAGGGACAAAGCCGTCTCTTTTCCCCGATGGGAAAAACGAAGGATAAACAAAGGATGGGTTGCATCCGAAAAAAATTGTCCCCCCTTGGGAAAAAAGCCAAGTCCGAAGGTAGGCCCAAATTTAGTTGCAGGGCGAAAGTCCCAAACCGAGGGATGGGGGCGCTGATCGAAAAAACAAACACACAGGATGAGGTTCATCCATCGAAGTGACTTGGGAACCCCTGGGCGAAATCCCCAGCCCCGGGATCCTCTCTTGAGCCCCACCTTTTGAGGCCGAATATGCTGGGGTCGAGTTGTGCTGCATGGGTCCACATGGGCGCTCGGGGCCCCCCCCATGGAATGGGGACGATTTTTAAACCCCCGAGTCAAAACCGGAAAATTTAGCACGGCGAAAAAAGCTGTGACGATAAGGCAGGCCCAGGGCAGGCGAGCGCATGGCATGCGGAAAGGGACGGGCGGCACGACGCACGGCCGGCACGATAGGCTCAGCAGGCGTAGCAGGCGCGGTAGGCAGCCGACGCTGACCCAGCAAGCACGGCGGCATGGCGGCACGGCGGCGGAGGGGGCGAAAACTCCCCAGCAGAGGTAAAGTCAGTCCCGTTTCCGCACTGGGGAATTTGCTGCCTTCTAGTTTGTTTGGGGGAATAATCGTTAGCGGGGGGCAAACTACACAAAACTGGAGGGGTGGAAAACCAAGTAGCCCACAAAGAGGTTCGCTGGGCAGATGACGCTCATCAACCCGGGAGGGGCCCATCTAAGGGTCGCTGCCCAAAAAGAAAGTAGAAACCTGCCCCCATGCAGGTTTGACTGCGGGGATAGCAGAAGGGAATGGAGGCAACCCAGAAAACGCGGGTTGAAAAAAAACACACCCCCGAAGGATAAGCCCCAGAGCCCCAATTGGTACTGAAGGTTGTGAACGTTTTCCTTTCTTGTTTTGCTTCTATTTTCACATTTGAATAAAAAAACGGCCTTAAGAACGACGAGGCGATCGAGATTGGTAAAGGCCCCGTCACTTCACAATTCTAGGGGGAGTATTCAGAAGAGATGATTTCTTTTTTACATGTGGGAAAGTCGGTGGAATTGTACCCAAACCACTTGTGTCCAGTGGACAGGCGAACGTTTATATATTACATATACGTCCCACTAAGATAAATCATACTAGATAGAAAATTTTCAAGTGGAAAACATATAGATTTTAGAGATACAAAATACAAAATCAGAAAACATGCAACCAATGATAAACTCTCAAAATGAAAAGAAAGTTTTTCAGTTAAAAAACAAGAGGCAGACCAAGAAACATGGAATTAATATTAAAGTAGATCAGATATATAAGCCCAACATTTTGAAGAAAGCAGAACGAAATGAATGGAGACGGTAAATCTCGCAATAAGCATCAATGATCGAAATGTTAAAGAATAAATTACAAAAGAAGTTTTTAAAAAGGAATTAGAAATACACATCTACAAGTGAATGGAAAAAAAGATGCAATAAGATCAAATATTTGAAAGTGTAGACAAGTCAGATACAATCTGAAAACAATTTGATAATGTAGACAAGACAGATAAAAAGAACAATAATTTTATATTCTAGTTGGTTATAATTTTAATCACAATATTTTAACAAAAAGTCATTTTTCGGGGCGAGGGGGTGGGGGGAATTATTTTTTTCGTTTATATAGAACCAAAATATGCATTCAACTATACAAGTCTACTTTAAACGAACTACAGACGACATTGGAAATAAATTACAATTGAAGAGGAACCACAGTCGACATTAGAAATACAAGTCTAGAAATTTACGAGGAACTACAGATGACATTGGAAATATAAGTCTAAATTGAAAGGAACTACAGACGACATTAGAAATACAATCTACAGTTTACGAGGAGTTACAGCAACAATACAATAAAATGTTTACAATTGACGAGGAACTAAAGACGACAAAAAAAAAAAAGTCTACAATTTGCAAGGAGCCAACGACATCAGAAATACAAGTTTACAACTGACAAGGAACTACAGATAACATTGAAATAACGAGTTCAGTTATTGGAACTACAGACGGCATTGGAAATACAAGCTAAATGGACAAGGAAGTAAGACGACATCAAAAAACAAGTTTAATGTGACGATAACACAGAGACTTTAAAAAAAAATTTTCTATTGAAAGGACCAGACGACAATAGAAAAATATCTACAATTGAGAAGGAACCGACGACATTAGAAATACATTCTACAAAGAAAAAGAAAAGGGGCAAAAGAAAAACAAGTCACAATTGATAATAACTACGAGGGATTGGCGTCAAACAGAAAAGGGAATCAGACGACATTAAAAAACAAGTTTTGTCGGAGCTACAGACGAATTTAAAAAACGTCTACAATTGTCGAGGGCTAAGACGACATTAGAAATACAAGTCTACAATTGTAGGAACTACAGACGACAATGGAAATACAAGCTACAATTTGGGGGCTCATTAGAAATAAAGTCAAAACAAGGACCTACAGACGACAATGGGAAAAAAGTCTACAATTGACGGGGAAATACAGAGTTTTGAAAAACAATTCTACAATTGACAAGGGAAAAAGACGACAAAAACAATGTGTACAATTGAGAGGAATACAGACGAATTAAAAAACAAGTCTACAGTTGACGAGGAGTTCCGGAAAAATAAAAAACAATTTTAAATCGACAGGAACTAAAAGACAAAAAAAAGTCTACAAGACAGGATACAGCGACAAATAAATACTAACAAAAAAGGAAAACAGACGACATTAAAAAAAAAGTCTACATTTGACTAAGCCACAGAGACGGAAATACAAATCCAAAATTTACGGAACTGATAACATTAGGGAAAAACAAGTCTAAATTTTACTAGGAACTACAGACGACATTAGACATACAAGTCTACAATTGACTAGGAACTACAGACGACTTGGAAAAACAAATCTTTTTACTAGGGAAATAAGACGGCATTGGAAATACATGTCTATAGTTGACGAGGAAAGCAGACGACAATAGAAAAACATATCTAAATTGAGAAGGAACTCAGTCGACAAGAAATAAAGCTAAATTTACAAGGGGAAGGCGACAAAAGAAAAGCAAGCTCAATTTATAAGAGCACAGACGACATTGGAAAAACAAGTCTACAACAGAAGAGGAATCATATAAATTGAAATAAAACTCAATTGTCGAGGGCTACAGACGACTTTGAAAAAATCCCAAATTTTGAGGGAAATACATATAACATTAAAATAACGGTCTACAGTTGACGAGGAACTACAGACGACAATGGAAAAAAATCAAAATTGACAGGAAACAGACGGCTTTAAAAAAAATGTGTACAATGAACGAGAAACTACAGACGACATTAGAATTAATGTTTATAGTTAAGGGGGTACAGACGACATTAGAAATACAAGTCCAAATGACAAGGAACTACAGACGACTTTAAAATAAAGTCTCTAGTTGACGTGGAACCAGGACAATATAAAAAACAGCACAATTAAAAGGAACTGAAGAATTAAAAAACAATTACAATTGACAAGGAACTACTCGACAAAAAAAAAAACAATGTCTACAATTGAGAGAAACTAAAGACGAAAAAGAAAAGCAAGTCTACAATTTAATGAGCCAGGGGGACTTTGGGAAATACAAGTCTCAAAATGAGAGTCAGACGACATTAAAATACAAGTCTAGAATTGAAAAGGGAAAAAAAAACGAAATTAGAAATACAATTACATGCAGGAACTACAGACAATTGACAATACAAGTCTAAAATGACACTGAATACAGACGGCATTGGAAAAAATGTTACAATGGACGAGAAACTACAGACGACATTAGAATTACAAGTTTATAGTTGATAGGAATACAGATAACATTGAAATAACTAGTCTACGTTGACGAGAAACTACAGACATTGACAATACAAGTCACAATTGAACTGCAGTACAGATGGTTGGAAATACAATGTGTACTGACGAGAAACCAGACGACATTAAAATTTAAAGTTTAGTTGATGGGGGAATAAGACGAATTGAATTTTCAGTTAAGTTGACGGGGAACTACAGACGACATTAAAAAAAAGCTACAATTAACGGGGAAACCCAAGACGACAATGAAAATACAAATCTCTTTGACGGGGAACCAGAAACTTAGAAATACAAGCCATATTCCGCCTCCAACCCCCAAAAGATTCTGACCCCAAATGTTGAAAAAATTTAAATTGGCACAATATCATGGCACTGCGAGAAGGTGGACATGATGGCAGAGCAATTCTGAAAGACTGCCATCTGTTACGCCCGAAAAGAAAACTTGACCCATATAACAGTCTTCAGAAAAGCTGAAAGGAGGACGGAACCCCCTACAACAACAGTAAAATTTAATGATAAAATTTGTTTCAGGGGTCTAGGGGGATCGGGGGAAAGGAAGAGAAGGAGAGAGAGAAATACGAGTCTAGAAGTGTGAAAGGAATAAATAATCAGAAATAAACTAGAAGTGTTGAGATCAAAAGGACATCATAAATGCAGTTCTAAAAGGTACATAAGTAAAGATACAATTATAAACACAGTTCTGCAAGTGTAAAAGTAAAGATACAATTATAAACACAGTTCAAATTTACAGAAGTAGATAAATTATAAACACAGTTCTACAAGTGTACAGAAGAAAGATACAATTATCACAGTTCTACAATGTACAGAAGAAAAGATAAATTATAAAACAGTTCTACAGTGTACATATTAAATATAAATTATAAACAGAGTTATACAGGTACATATGTAGATACAATTATAAAAAATTTTACAAGTGTACACAAGTAAATATATCGAAAAATGGAGACCAGAAAAACTTGACAAATAGCAAAACATAAAAAAAAAGTACTATAGTTTTCAAAATACAGAAAAATGAAAAAAAACAGAAAATTTTTTGACCAAAAGCCCTTTTATAAACAAACAATACAACAAGAATGAAATTTCGGGGAACACTAAAATGGACGATTACAGGGAAACAAAACCTATCAATGAAAATTTGGGAAAAAAACGAACAACAAATGAAAAAAACAGGAAGTAAAAAAGAAGAAAGCAATAAACAATAAATGGATAAATAAAAATATACAAAAAAAATATAGATTAAACCGAGATAAGACAGTCTAAGAAGCATGGGAATGTAATGCGTTGAGCCCAAGAGGTCGAAAAGTGCCATAGAATGAAAAAAAACGGTTCTGGGCGAATCGACGGGATCATCGGGGGAAAGATCGGATGGTTTACCCCTTTCGTTCTGTGCGGGGACCCCGTTTTTCTTGATAGAGTCACAAATGCTTGATTTTTCCGCAGCGCCTATCCCGGAGAATGTGTTTACTCTGCCATGCATCGGGTTCAGCTAATTGCTCGCCGGGAGGTCCTTTCCACATCATAAAACCCTCCACCCTGACAGGGTTCTTATTTTTCTTTCCACCCTCAGTTCCCGGGGAAAAAAGATCTTATTCCATCATCCCCCTATTCTTCAGCTGATCCGGACACGTTAGTCCCACTATCCTTTGGTGGCGTACAGACGGGGCAAAACCTCAAGGGTTTGTTGTACACATCGCCTCGCCCCAATATCCAAGTCCTTTGGCACCATCCAGGGGGCCGTCGGCGCTTAACATGTGCATATGTAATAAGACATCCTGTCTTTTCCAAAAGCTACGATGTCATTCAAGACAGTTTCCGGGGAGTCCCGCAATATCATCTATGCCATCACCCAAACGATAACAAGGCCTTAAGGTGAAACCGGAGGCTCAGTGACCGATTTGCCCAACCCCAAAATTTGCCAATGCTCTGTGACTCCTGTGGCCCTCATTTCCAATTATTTAGGAGCGGGATGTCCCGGTCACAGCCATCGATCATGTTCCTCCGATGATCGCAGTCGATTCGCCCTGGAGAACCGTTTTTTTTCATTCTATGGCACTTTTAGACCTCTTGACTCAACGCATTACATTCCCCGCTTTTTAGTACTGTCTTATCTCGGTTAATCTATATTTTTTTTGCTCCATATGTTTATTTATCCATATATTGTTTATTCTTTCCTCTTCTTTTTCCCCTTTTGGTTTGTGTTGCACTTTTCGTTGTTCGTTTTTATTCCCCCGTTTTTATCAGATAGGTTTATGTTTCCATTAAAAGTCCATTTTTAGTGTTCCCCAAAATTTATTTTTTTGTATTGTTTTTGATAAAGACCTTTTTCCCAAATATTTTATTCACTTTTCTGTATTTTTTAAAAATTTTGACTTTTTTTTTACTGTTTAGCTATAAAGTAAAGATACAATTATAAAAAAGTTCTAAAATGTACATATGTAAAGATACAATTATAAACAAAATTCTACAAGTTAATTAAAGTACAATTATAAACACAGTTCTACAAGTGTAAAGTAAAAAATACAATTAAAACACAGTTTTAAAAGTAAAATAAAAATACAAATAAAACAGTTCTACAATGCATATGTGATACAATTATAAAACATTCTACAAGTGTACTGTAAAAAACAATTATAAAACAGTTTAAAATGTACATATGTAAAGATACAATTATAAACACAGTTCTACAAGTGTAATATAAAGATAAAATTTTAAACAAGTTTTACAAGTGTACATAGAAAGATACAAAAAACACAGTTCTACAAGTGTACATATGTAAAAAACAATTTTAAAAAAGTTCTACAATGTACATATGTAAAGATACAAATAAACACTTCTAAATGACATATGTAAAGATAAATTATAAAAAAGTTCTAAAATGTACATATGTAAAAATACAATTATAAACACAGTTCTACAAGTGAATATGTAAAGATACAATTATAAACACAGTTCAAAGTGTAATATGTAAAAATACAATTATAAACACAGTTCTCAAGTGTAAAAAGTAAAGATAAATTTTAAAAACAGTTCTACAACTTACATAGAAAGATACAAAAAACAGTTCTACAAGTGTATATTAAAACAATTATAAACACAGTTCACAAGTGAAGATGTAAAGATACAACCACAGTTCTAAAGTGTACATATAAAAATACAATTATAAACACAGTTCTACAACTGACATATGTACAGATACAATAAAACAGTTCAAAGTGTCATATGTAAAAATACAAAATTTTAAACACATTCTAAAAGGGACAAAATAAAGATAAATTATAAACACAGTTCTCAATGTACATATGTAAAATACAATTATAAACACAGTTCACAAGTGTGATAATTTAAAAAACAATTATAAACAAGTTCTCAAGTTAAAATTAAAAATACAATTATAAACACAGTTCTACAAGTGTAAAAATGTAAAGATACAATTATAAACACAGTTTACAAGTGTATATGTAAAAATACAATTATAAACACAGTTCACAAGGAATATGTAAAGATACAATTATAAACAAAGTTCTACAAGTGTCATATTTAAAAATACTTATCACAGTTCTACAAGTGTACATATGTAAAAATACAATTATAAACACAGTTCTACAAGTCATATGTAAAGATACAATTATAAACAAGTTCTACAATGTACATATGTAAAATACAATTATAAACAAAGTTTTACAAGTGTACATATGTAAAGATACAATTAAAACAAAGGGGTTTTACAAATGACATATGTAAAAATACAATTTTAAAACAGTTCTACAAGTGTACATAGTAAAGATACAATTATAAACACAGTTCTACAAGTGTACATATGTAAAAATAAAATTTTAAAACAGTTCTACAAGTGTACAGATGAAAAATACAATTATAAACACAGTTCTACAAGTGTACATACAAAGATACAATTATAAACACAGTTCTCAACTGTACATATGACAGATAAAATTTAAAAAACAGTTCTACAAGTGTACATATTAAAAACAATTTTAAAACAGTTCTAAAATGTGGTAAAAATAAATTATAAACACGCTACAAGTGACATATGTAAAATACAATTATAAAACAGTTCCAAGGGACATATTTAAAAATACAATTATAAAAAAAGTTCTACAAGTGTACAAATGTAAAGATACAATTATAAACACAGTTATACAAGTGTTTATGTAAAAATACAATTAAAACACAGTTCTACAATGTAAATTTAAAAATACAATTTTAAAAAAAGTTCTCAAGTGTACATATGTAAAGATACAATTATAAACAAAATTCGAAGTGTACATATGTAAAGATACAATTATAAACACGGTTCTAAAAGGGACATAAAAGATACAATTATAAAACAGTTTTAAAGTGTACATATTTAAAAATACAATTTTAAAACAGTTCTACAATGTACATATGTAAAAATACAATTATAAAAAGTTTACAAGTGTAAGATGTAAAAATAAATTATAAACACAGTTTAAAGGGGACAAGAAGATACAATTATAAACTGGTTCACAACTGTAATATTTAAAAATACAATTATAAAACAGTTCACAAGTGTAAAACGTAAAATCCATTATAAAACAGTTCTACAAGAGTACATATGTAAAGATAAATTTTAAAAACAGTTCAAAGAGTACAAAGTAAAATTTTAAACACAGTTCTACAATTAATATGTAAAGATACAATTTTAAACAAGTTCTAAAATGTCATTGTAAAAAACACTTATAAACAAGTTCTCAAGAGTACATATTTAAAAATACAATTATAAAACAGTTTTACAAGTGTACATATGTAAAAATACAATTTAAACACAGTTCTACAAAGAAACAAAATGAATGCAAAAAAAGTCAATCATTAAAGTAAAGTAGAAACATAATTAGCATATATGTTGTAGTAGACAACAGATTGCAATCATAGATCCAGACTCATCATCATCCTCAAATAGCTTGCCTGAAAGAAATTTGCCATCCCAACTGTCCTTGGAATTTTCTCTCTCGTTTCAGAGGTCTCTGCAGCCGTCATGCTCAAACTGTCAGTTACATCCTGAACCATCTTCTGTGGTTTCCCCTTTTTTGCTTTTTTGGGGTGCCTTCTTCCCGGGTGGTCATCTTTAGCCCTCACATCCCGACTCCAATTTTAGAAAACGTACACATATTCTCCCGCTACAAACCATCGTTATTAGTAACACTATTCAACGGGGTTATTGATCAAATAAAGTATCTTTAAATTTTAAAAAAAGTTCCAAAACTTATAGATACGAAAAAAAAAGAATTGTGCTTTTTAAATATTACACGGCATTCAACGTTTATTTTGTCTGTACATATGGTTCGTAACAAAAGGTTTTCTTCGTATTGTTGATTTTAAAGCTACTCGACATTGGAATTTTTTTGAAAAAAACAAAGATAAATTATCTGTTCGAGAGTGCTACAACATGTATTGTCAGATCACCCGGGATACGTCCAACCGAAATATTTAAAAAACAAGAATAAATGTAGAATCACTAAAAATTAAGAAAGATAAATATTTTTTTTACATTAAACAAATCCTGTTCTTCTTCTTCTTCACCCTTCCCCCCTGGGAAAAATAGGTCCCAACCAAGGCCTTTCCGCCTGCCATCCAAGGCCATCTTTTCCAGATCTCCCCCTCTCCCGTTTTTCATTCCCTTAACCAGTCCAGGTGTTTTTGGTCTTCCCCTTTCTTATATTGCCCTGGGGTTCCATCGGAGAGCCTGTCTCGCGATGCTGTCAGGGGTTTCCAGTGTGTGTCCATCCATCCCACCATCTGCTCATTATCTCCTGTTCCACCCCGTTGTTCCCCCCCCTTCCCACAGTTCTCTGTTTGTGGTCTTGTCTAAACTCAAAAGGAGTATCCTGGGAGGCATATATTAATGAATGTCTGATTTTTGGGGTTCAACAGTCGTTCTCCCTTTCCGCCCATACAGAAGGACAGACTTGACATTTGAGTTAAATATCATTATTTAATTTTTTTCCCCTCATTTTTGAACTACAAAGTTCTTCAGAACGGCAAATGCTGATCTTGCCTTTTTTATTCTAACTAAGGTCTTCATCTGTCCACCTTGAATGTTTACGACACTTCCCAGATATGTAAATTTTCAACCCCTTTTTTGGTGATCCCTCAGTAAGATTGGGCCTGCAACCAGCATTTAATTTATGATCTTTTTTTTCTCCCCGTGAATATAGGCCTAGTTTCTGTGAGACTGTTTCAGTTTTGTTGTTTTTTTTTGCATCTGCCGATGGTTGT
>JADZMA010002521.1:0-11769 GCA_020796225.1 Arion vulgaris
TTTGCCAAGAACTTGTATACGTTGCCAAATTGGTTAGGTCTTTCATGAAATCAGACAAATTAATCAAAACTTACTATCCACTAACTCTTAATTTGGACCACCCCGTTCTGTTCCAAAGCAGTTTTCCAGAGATCCTAGATTGTTGCTGGAACTACGGGTTCATGCTCTGTGCAATACTCTGCGGGTGCGTGCCATATCTGAGGGAGGCCCCGAGCACAGGGGGTAAAACCTGGTGCTATGAAGTCAATCCTGGCTTTAAACCTTTAAACCCTTTTAACTCTTAATTTGAATGCTCATTGTCGTTTTGGGTTGTCTTCATTGTGCATGAAGAAAGATGTCATTCGGTAAACCTACCAGCCAGGTGGTATACGGTGCCCCTAGTGCATAAAGCAGTTGCTGATGAAATATAGAGCGCAAATAGAATGCATTTCTTCTTATTCTTCAGCGATCTCTGGTCATGCGCTTAATTTACTGTGGACCACAAACTAGGCAGTCAGTTTCCCAGGTCTGTCAGGTTTCCCCAAAGCTTAGTTTTCAGGTCAACTGGATGTGGCCACATGTTAATTCTTAGCTCACCCAGGAGAGGACAGTCTTGCAGGACATGCTCTGGTGTCTGTTCCCCCTTCTGACACTGGCAGAGAGCTGTTTGATTTAAAATGCTTTTAAAAAAGAGACTCTCGAAAATTAATGAACATAAAATGGACGAATTCAGAAAAAGTGATAAAATCAAGAATATGTCTGGTCAAACACTAGTAACAACTGTTATAAGAAAGTGAAGATAGAGATATGTTGGACACACCTTGCGAAGAAATGATTAAAGAATATCAAAACAGGCATCAGTCTTAGTTTCTTGGAGATTAGTTGCCCAGGATAGAGCAGTAAGGAGAAATTGTTAGCCCCTATGTAATGTATAAGCAGTGGAATTATTATAAACACTATGATAAAATTAAAAATAATATAAAAGCAATGCACAATAAGAAAAAAGAAACAGTCAAAAATAACTACGTCATGATGGCTCCTGCGCTTTGGCTCTGATTTCCCTGTTGATTGATCTGTAGCAGGTCCTTCAGTAGTTGTAGGACCCCACACTCTGGCTTTATCTTTGCCTGCTAGTGAAACACTGTAATATAAAGAGAAAACACAATACAAATAATAATTCTTCTTTATTTCTTTTCTTGAATCCTGTTCTGTCTCACACATCAGGATAGAAAGATTTATAGAGCAACTTTTGATGCATTTAATAAACAGTGTTTTTACCGGCTCTGTTATCTATGATTTCCACCTTTTGCATTGACAGCCTTTTGTTTTGTATCCTCTGTATCAGAGTAACATTGCTCTTTGAGGCTATTGGTAATCTGCTTATGTGGCTTAACCATTTCATTTATTGTTTCTTGATGAAGCTCAGTACTTATTTTGTACCCACTTTTTTTTAGACTGCTTTACTAAACCGGGCTCTTTCTTGATATTTCAAGCAATCTCGTAGACTCAAATAATAATAACAATAATAAGAAGGTTGCAGTAAAACTATATCCCATAGTGAAAGATCAAAACAAAAAATGAGTTAAATTCAAAAGAAGATAGCAGAGCCTCAAAAAAAAATAAAACTAGTGAATCTACAAATAATAAAGAAAATCTCTGTATTTTGGACATATAAAAGACATGACAGGCTGGAAGACTATCATGGAAAGGGGCATACTGGCAAAAGGAGAGAGGAAGACCAAGGAGAAAAGGATTCAGGATGTAAATGATGGTTTGAGTATAGGCTACAGAGGCGGGACATCTGGCCCAGAGAGAAAATTTAGAAGGACTGTTAGGGTGGCAAAGTTCTACTCAGGACAAGCTATTGGATGATGCTGAAGGTAGCAGATTTTACAAAATACAAGAGACTAAATCAATGTTTTGACTAAGGGTTGTTATCAAACAAAGGATGTGATATATTTAAAAGGGCAAAACTGATGGCCCAGTAAAAATGGTTTTCAAAATAAGGAGTCTTAAGGGAAGTATTGCTTCATTGCACTGTTTCCCATATGGCCCCTCTCAAAATGGCCACACGACAACAGTATTGTACAAAGCATGAGCTCCATAGCTCTGGCAACAATCTGGCAGAGATTTCGTTTCTGGAATAATGGACTGTTAACAGAATAGGGCAGTTTGGATTTGGATTTGAACTTTCAGAACAGAAAGCAAATGACTTTACCACTTAACCACAGAGATCAACTTTTCAAATAAGAATAAGGAGTGACTCAAAGCAGAATGAAAGTGGCTGAAAATGTTAAAGTAGAAAGAAAATAAACCACAAAGTGAGTGGGTAATACTAAGTGTATCAAACATAGACCTCCCGTTCAGAAAGCAATGGCAAACTACTGAACGTATAAGTGGTGCTAGAAAATCAACAACCGTTTACGTGGTTGATGCTCATCCTTTAGGATATGCCCCGATTTTCATTTCATCAAACATAGGTCAGTAATAATTCCAAAGGGTCAAAAGGTAATATAATGAAATATAATGTTTTCAATGAACAAATTGACTGATTAATAAAATACATTCGGTGAGACCATGAACACTAGATGGTCAGTACTGTTTAAGTAAAGGGAACTATAGGGGTCAATAAGGGCGAAATATATTGTGCAAATTTTAACAGAAATGGTCACCAAACCTCTTGCAAATTTCACCAATATAAGTAATACCACGCCGTTTGCAAATGATGACATTGATAGCGTTGAAAACCAGCCTAAATAATACAGACATGAGTATTACAGTTTGACCAGTAGAAAAGAAAATGCAGATTTAAAAGTTTAACAAGTAACAGAATAAATATGAGCATTATAGTTTGACTAGTACAAACAAATTAGACAAACCTGAGATCCATGATATCTCTTGCAGCTTTAGCTCGTATGGCTGGAAGATCGTGTTTCACTAGGGTTGCAAAGACTTCCATTGCCCTGCTTCAGTGCACTCTCTATATTCACTCGAATGCAGAAGGGGAAAAGTTTCCCGGATGAGGTCCTGAGATATAATGTATCATCAATCAGATCAATGTTTCATCATGTGATATTTTGATTTGTGTAGATGAAAAATCTTCACAAATTTCTGTCCTTAGTTCTTTAATTATATTAATTAGTTTGGTTAGTTAGTTTGTTCTTTCGTGCCAAAGGCGGCACATAGGGCAGAGGTTTTAGATCTCCGTGTAATATGGTTCTTTGCTAGCATTGGAGATCTTGTATGTTACATCCCATAGTTACTTTCTTGTTGGATGGTTCTTCGAAAAGTGGTCTTTGGTCTTCCACGTTTTCTTTTCCCAACTGGTGACCACATAGGACTTGTTGATTTAGTCTCTTTTCATCTGATCTAAGAACATGACCTAAATATTTCACCTTCGTTTCCTTATAATATTTGATACGGGTTGTTGCTGTGGTCTGTCTCTCACTGTGTTGTTCGAAATGAAATCACTCCATTTTACTTTTAATAATTTTGGAGACATTTATTCTCAAAGCTGTCCAGTCTATACCTATTATAAAAATTAGTGTATGTATGTATGTTTGTTACCTATAGACTCGGGAAAATACTAGACAGATGTGCTGAAATTTACAGGATATGTTTGTTTTAATGTCAGGATGCTACCTGTCACAGTTTGAAATAGGTAGCGCTGAAGCTTTTCGAAACAATCTAAAAAAATAATAACACGCTCATTTCATCGAGAGTTTCTAACCAAATCTCCATTAACGTTTCCGACGAAAACCAAATTTCATCGAGTTTCTTCCGGGAAGTTTGAGTATGTGCATCTACACGATTCGATGACGTATGATTCAAGTCAATATTTCAAACAAAGCGTTAAATCAATATTTCAAACAAATTTTCAAGCTGAAGGTTTGTTTCTAATCATGATCATAGATACTGCAAATCATATTTTAAGTTCCATCTATTCCATCAATGTTTGTTAGCTATGTTGGAAAAATTGCTCTATATTCGATTAAACCAAACAAAACTACGATCCGAGGAATACGTTCATTTGATGGAAGCTATTGGCCGGCATTTCTATAAATGGCAAGATGGTTATTTTGCCATCAACGTTTACCTGATGTACAATGTACACGTTATATGTATGAATATTACCCAATATTAGATTACACGACAGAAACGGGTTACCATTTATTATTTGTAAATCAATCCATACCATTGACCGCTATAGCGGCGTGCAATTCTAAATTAGTACAACCATTTCGCAATAGGTGGCGCGTGAGTAGTTTCGACAAATGATTCATACAGTTTTCCTGATTTTTCAAAACATTTTACTCGCAGTTTCTATGCATTTCCTAATAGAATTTAATCAAATGCTAATATTTTTTATTTATTCCAGCGAAACATCAACAGTGATATTTGATTCCGTGTGTGAAGACAAACAAGCTGCAGTTATTTCCACACGCTCTTCACGAATTTTCCACACATTTGCAATTATTAGCCTGAATATTACCCAATATTAGATTACATGACAGAAGCAGGTGACCATTTAATATTTTGTAAATCAATCCATACCATTGACCGCTATAGCGGTGTGCAATTCTAAATTAGTACAACCATTTCGCAATAGGTTGCATGAGTAGTTTCGACAAATGATTCATACAGTTTTCCTGATTTTTCAAAACATTTTACTTCGAGTTTCTATGCATTTCCTAATAGAATTTAATCAAATGCTAATATTTTTTATTTATTCCAGCGAAACATCAACAGTGATATTTAATTCCATGTGTGAAGGCGAACAAGATGCAGTTATTTCCACACGCTCTTCCAAATTTTCACACATTTGCAATTATGCCTCCCAAACGAAAAGCTATTGGCCCATCTACACCTGAGAGCACGAAAGAGAAAGGCATTACTAGCTTCAGAAACAGATGAGCAACAGAAAGCAAGACTGCAAACTGTTCGAGTACGCACTGCTGAAGCCCGTTCGTCCCTGAAACAGGCGCAACGTGAAGCAAGACTAGGAACCAATCAGTAGCACTGCTGAAGTCCGTTCAGCTGAAACAATCGAGCAACGGGAAGCAAGTCTGCAAACCGTTCGGATACGCACTACTCTATCCAGACTAACACTGCACGCTGATTTAAATCTAAGTGCATTCCATTACAATACTAATTATGATTACAGTCTTCATCCAAATGTGGTTATTGGAAAAATGGATAGATTATGCATGTATTGCTACAGTTTTAATCAAAATCCTGACATTCGTTGTTCATCATCTGTTTGTGCAATTCGGTGAAATCGATCAAGTACATTTGCAAATATGTCAACAAAGGAAGCAATATGGCAGTTTTTGGAGTGGCAAATATAACTGCATCCATCGATGAAATCGAGCATTATCAACTGGGACGTTACATTAGTAGCAATGAAGCAGTATGGCACATTTTATCATTTTCAATTCATGAACGACATCCAACAGTTGTTCATTTGGCAGTGCACCTTGAAAATGGACAGCGCGTGTACTTCTCAACAGATAATGCACATGCACGAGCATTGTCACCATCGCCAACAGCGTTAACTGCATTTTTCTCATTGTGTAGAGATGATATATTTGCAAAGCGCTACTTTACTCTGAACTGCCAACATACTACACATGGAATGCAGCGGCGAAAAAGTTTCAACGTCGTAAACAAGGTAAAGTAGTTGAAGGACATTCCAATTTATATTCGACCAATCGTTAGGTGCGTTTGTACACTGTTCATCCAAACAATGCAGAATGCTTTTACTTGCGATTACTGTTAATCAACAAACGTGGACCAACATCCTTCCAAGAATTGAGAACAGTTAACGGTCACGTATGTGCTACTTATCGTGAAGCTTGCCAAGAATTAAATCTTCTTGAAAAGCGATGCACATTGGACCTTCACTGCTGATGCATCCAATACTGCACGACCACAGCAAATACGCACACTATTTGCAGTAATATTAACAACGTGCTTCCCATCCAATTCAAAAGAACTTTGGGAAAAATACAAAGACTACATGAGTGAAGACATCCTACATCGCTTCGCACGGCCGAATCAAAATCCTGACATTCAATTCACACCAAACGTATATAATGAGGCATTGGTTTCAATTGAGGACATATGTTTGGCAATCACTAATAAAGCACTGGTGCAATTGGGAATGGATGCCAGAAGCGATCTGAAACAACCTTTTCGATTGTGAGTTGGAGCGAGAACACCTTTGATATCAACGAATTGAGTACATTTGTTCAAACGAATCTTCCAAAATTGATTTCGGAACAACGCATAGCATATGACAGAATTATGCATGCAATTACAAGTCAAAACGGTGGATTGTATTTCATAGATGCGCCCGGAGGCACAGGCAAAACTTTTCTCATTTCACTTATTTTGGCAACCATACGATCACGAAATAATATTGCACTGGCAATCGCATCTTCTGGAATTGCAGCAACTCTTTTAGATGGTGGCGAACAGCGCATTCAGCGCTGAAATTGCCATTGAATATGCAAATCACTGAGACACCAACATGCAATATCAACAAAAATTCTGCAATGGGTAAAGTACTCCAATTATGTCAACTCATTATATGGGATGAATGTACTATGCGCATAAAAAGCATTAGAATCGCTTCATCGTACACTGAAAGATTTGAGAGGAAATGACCAGCTCTTCGGTGGCGCACTCATTTTATTGTCTGGCGATTTCCGGCAACTCTACCAGTTATACCAAGATCAACACCCGCTGATGAACTTAATGCATGCCTGAAATCATCAGTTTTATGGCGACACATACAGAAATTGACTTTGAAGACCAATATGCGTATACAACTACAACATGATGAAACCTCTGAGCGTTTGCAAAACAATTGTTGGATATTGGTAATGGGAAAATGCCAATCGATGATTCCACACGATGTATCACATTGCCAACAAACTTCTGTAACATCATAGCGACCACAGGCGAATTGATTCATAAAGTTTTCCCAAATATTGCACATAATTACAAAAATCATCAGTGGCTCAGTGCACGTGCAATATTAGCAGCAAAAACAAGGATGTATATGATGAATTTGGCATTCAAAACAAAATACCAGGCGAAGTGACAACGTATAAGTCCATCGATACTGTAATGAATCAAGGCGAAGTTGTCAATTATCCAACTGAATTCTTGAATTCACTCGATTTGCCAGCATGCCACCACATGTTTTAACATTGAAAATTGGCGTGCCTATCATTCTTCTCAGAAACATTAATCCACCACGACTTTGCACGGTACTAGACTTTTAGTAAAATATGATGAACAATATCATCGAAGGTACAATTTTAAATGGAAAATTTAAAGGAGAGGATATACTATTGCCACGCATCCCAATGATTTCAACAGACATGCCATTCGAATTCAAACGCTTGCAGTTTCGGTCGACTTGCCTTTGCAATGACCATCAACAAATCACAAGGACAATCACTACAAGTGTGTGACTACATTTGAAAATCCCTGCTTTTCACATGGACAGCTATATGTGGCCTGTTCAGCGTGGAAAACATTCTGATTTATTTGTGTATGCACCAGATGGAAAAACAAAAATATTGTATATCCAAAAGCACTTCAATAAACAGACTTGAAATGAAACGTTAAATTGTAAGTTTTTTTCTCCAAGAAAATGAAAAAAAGGACAATGATAAAACAAATAATTACTACATATTGTTATAGCAAGTTTCCTTTAAATTCATTTTCTTTTGAAGAGCAACGCCGCAGGGTACAGCTAGTTTCTTATAAATTTTCTTTGTTGATTTCCAATTTCACAACCGTAGGTCAGTACAGGAATCACACATGACCTAAACAATTTAACTAAACAATTATGTTAATTAAGCAATATTAATTATGAGCTTGTTTGTTGTTATCTTGATGCTAGTGGTGATGTGTGAATTCATTTCTCTCTCTCTCTCGATCATTCATTTTTAGCCATTTTGATCATTCTAGAGTGATATATAAACAGCCTTTGCCAAGAACGTACTTTTACATCACATCTTCAGTACCATTTGGAGCTCTGGTGCTTGTCCTTCAGCGAGGTGTCCGATTTCAACCAACGTTTACTGGGTTTGCTCTCCATTAGCCTTTGACTGTCCCCAGCCGACCTGCAAGGCAGCAGGTTTGAGTTCATTTGATCTTATCATTCTGTGCCTTAGAATAGGACACAATCGACTCTGCAGCCACATGTATACAAAACTCAAGATTGACAATTTAGCCATGTGTACACATGGACAGGGACATCAGACTGCAGAGCCCATACTTCAAGACTGCCTCGAATATGATATACTGAGGCAAACTCACTGGCCTAACAAAACAACACTGGACATAAAACTACACGGACCTCTGTGTGAGCTATAAAAGATGGTGAAGTTTATAGAAGCAACAACATTGAATATATAGATAATAATTCAAGCGAACGAAAGGAAGGATCAACCATTCTTTTGATGTGTGTGGATTGCGCAGAAAACCAAAGTATGTTGCACCCCTGTTAGGTCACTATGGTATATAGCACAGGCATAACTGACTTTCAGCCAAAGTGTATACATATTATTCAACATTACACAAATTTGTACAGATTTTACAAACAGAAAAAAAACCCAGTTTAAAGTACCACATCTGGAGTTATACTGTAGCATGGTATCAGACCTGATTGGTAATAGTGAGGCCATCAGAGGTGACTCATATGATGATGATAATAAAGATATTGATTAGGCAGTAGTTTTTAATCTTTTTTTTATTCTCCTGCTATGAATTCAGGCAGTCTCTGGCTGATAGTTTGCGTGAAGGCTTGTGTTCGTTATCACCGGTGCCCCCTCACTAATCAGGCAAGCCGTAATCTGACTTCAGACTTGTAATTTAAACCGTATGCTGCTAAATACTCTCTGAAGACAGATCTAAAAATAGCTACTTTTGTTTCTAGGTCACAAGCGTGAATGTACACCTATAGCAGTGACAGTAGAAATGTATAACGTGTTTAAACGTCTTTAGCCCACAGAGGAGATATAATAACCTACATGTTAACGCATCTTTAGCAGTGAATGGGGAAAACGTCTATACACGTTTTTAGCAGCTAAAAAGTTAAATCCATAAGTGGAGGATCATGGTTTCCTTTAGTCCAACAACGTGCGTATACACACAGAGAATTTTTGGTTAAACGGGACTCAAACCCTGGAATTTCCACAGCATGTAGTCACTAGTATAATATGTTATCAACTTTGTTATTGGCAATGCTATAAGAACAGTAATGATATTGACGATTTTTGCTTATAATTAAAGAAGACAATGATATTAATCAGTATTTAATCTTGGAAACTTCACCTGATCGTTGTAGAGTTTGACTTGTGGCTGGCTACCCCATCCATTAAAAACTTCAGCTACAAAATTCAACTAACCATGAACTAACATGATTTGATTGAAGGTCTATGCCTCAACAGAGGTTCTCCTTCTTATATTTTGCATTTGGTTTCGTATGCTCATCTAAACCATGAGATGGATTGCCTCTATGAAGTTGGAGTTCCTCGAGAGCAACAGAGGTTAAAAAGGTAAAAGAGAGAGAAAGAGAGAGAAAATCTTGCAATCTGCACAGACAGTCTATAAGTTGAGTGAAATTATTGTATCTCTACCTTGATCTCATCCAGTTCTGTCTGAAGTTTCAACACTAAAGTCTCCACAAACTGTGCTTCAACAATGGCCAAAGCCCCTAGTGGAAAAAAATACATTGATAAGTTAGAAATAATTTTACAATGTACTGTTCTGTTTATAAATCGTTATGTTAGGTCTAAAAAAAACCAGTCTATAAAGGCGAAGAATTGGCTTCATTGCTCTGGGTTTCCCCACATGGCTCTGACCCTGTCAGTAGAAATGGCAAGCCATTTGCCAAGAGAGTTGCACAAAGCACAAACTCTGTAGCTCCAGCAACAATCCTAAGGATCTCATAAAGAAATTGCACACATGACTCGGTCTGAATTCGAATCCAAAAATTTAGGAACAACAGGCAAATATCTTAATCAATTCGCCATATATGCCCCAATTACGTTAGGTGTGGTAGGCTACTAATGTTCAACACAGTCGCCTCAAGCCTAATATCCAGAGTCACTTGGGCACCATTCAGTGCAAACGTCTGCGCTGTAATACATGTGCATATGTAATACAGACCCCCACTGTCTCTTTTCCAAAAGCTACGTATGCCATTCAAGACAGTTTCACGTGTGAGTCCCGCAATATCATCTATGCCATCACCTGCAAACGATGCAACAAGTCCTATATTGGCGAAACCGGTAAGAGACTCAGTGACCGATTCGCCAACACTTACGCGATATTCGCCAATGCTCTGTGACTCCTGTGGCCACTCATTTCAACGATACTGGCCATTCAGGAGTTGACGATGTCCAGGTCACAGCCATCCGATCATGTTCCTCCGATGATCACAGTCAATTCGCCCTGGAGAACCGTTTTATTTCATTCTATGGCACTTGCGACCTCTTGGACTCAACGCATTACATTCCTATGCTTCTTAGTACTGTCTTATCTCGTGCCTTGTTATCTATATGTGTGTTTGCTCCATATATGTGTCATTTATCCACTATATTGTTTATTGTTTCTCTTCTTTTCCACTTTCGGTTTTTGTGTTGCACTCATTTCGTTGTTCGTTTTATTCCCAGATTTTCATTAGATAGGTTTATGTTTCACATGTAATCGTCCATTTGTAGTGTTCTCAAATTCGTCATTCTTGTTGTGTTGTTTGCTTGATAAAGGCCTTTTTGGTCAAACGTTGCTGTTTATCGTCACTGTTTATGTATTTTGTAAAACTGTAGTACTTTGGGTTTACGTGTTTAGCTATTTTTCAAAGTTTTACTGCAGCCTCCACCTTTTTTCGATAATGTTCAACATGAATGTAAAACCTGCCCTGCTCTATGGTTTTTTCCAAATAGCTTCAATTTTATCGTTCTTATTTGTAGCATTAACCAGTTTTTTTAAATTTTGAGTTCTTTCTGGATATATCTATGTGTTCTCTTCTTTGTTCAGGGTATACAGAGAACACTTCTGTAACACTTATATTTAAATGCACATATACATTTTCCCTCTGCCTTGTTAAATGTCCATGCTTCACACCCATGCTTTGTCACTGGGAATATGCATGCTCTTAGTATTCTGATCTTTGTTTTATATCAGTAAAATAGCGAAACACGTAAGAACAAAGTACTTTAGTTTTATAAAATACAGAAACAGTGACGATACACAGCAACGTTTCGACCAAAGGCCTTTATCAAGCAAACGATACAACAGGAGTGATGAATTTCAAATAACACTACATACAGAGACATTCAAACGTATCTAATAAAAATCTGGGAATAAAAATGAATAACGAAATGAGTGCAACACAAAAAAACTAGAAGTGGAAAAGATGAGAAACAATAAAAAATCAAGTGAATATATAACTTATATATATGTAGCATATACACATATAGATTACAAGACATGAGAAGAGAAAGTACTAAGAAGCATAGGAATGTAATGCGTTTTATATCAGTACCATTTCATACTGTTTTTAGCTGTTCAATATAGTAACATCATATTTGCTCCTCTCATATGAGATCAAGTAGGCCTACTGTGAGGTTTCTAACACTTCACATCAAAACATATAGATTATACTTTTCCATGATTTTATATGAAAATGAAAATCGTGGCATATCCTAAAGGACGTAGCCATCAACCACAGTTGATTTTTTATAGGAAGGCATTCATCATCATCAA
>JADZMA010002522.1:0-11765 GCA_020796225.1 Arion vulgaris
AAAGAATCACAAAGCAGACATTGAAGTGGGAGGCAAATGGTTGTAGAAAGAAAGTACACCCTAGTGAAACTCTGAAACAAACTACTGAGAGAGGTGAGAAATATCAGACTCAGTTCCATAGAAGAGATAGAATGAGTTGCCAAGGATAGAGCGATAAGGAGAAATTGTTGCAGGCGCTACATAATGTAAAACTGTCTGAGAGGAATACAAAAATAGTTTTACTGAGGTATCTATTATCAATATATTAAACATTAAAATACCTCTAAAATGTGAATATTCTTTGTTTCACATAGCATTACTGTTCAGTGTCATGTTCACTGCTATAAACAATCATGTCTCTCCACAAGTTCTGATCACAAGTCCCACAGCACTTTCTCTGTATCCAGCAAACAAATTGATCACCAGCTATATACATTTAGCCTGTATTTAGAATATGGAGCATCAGGCAGAATGAATTAGAGCAAGGACTCCAATTCGGGAGACCCGGTTCGATCCTGTAAGGTTAATGAGTTTTTTCTGTTGGGGGCATAAAAAAACATCTTGACCTAGACATTTTCGTGGGGATTACACTAGTCATGCAGCCATTGAATTCTTCAGGCTCATGTCCCCCCTGTCCTACATCACCCTAAAAAGCAGTATTACACGGACAGTTAAAAATTAAGTTAGAATAAGGAAAAACGGATAAAACTGACTCACAGCACAAAGTCGTGTAATGGACATGGCAAAGTGAGATTCCTTCCCCAAAATGTTTTCAATTAAGTCCACAGGAGACTGACATTCGATCACATCCAAAACCTGCACTTGGATCTACTTTTCTTTTAACATCTGCACTGTCCTGAAACAGAATATATACTTTATATTAGCAGCGCAGCTTTCTAATTTATTTGAATTTATGTTATTTATAACTACAGGAAGTCAATAAGTAGCCACAAATGGCTGTAGAAAAATAACTAAACATGATAACAGCTTGAAACCAGTTTATTTTTATACATACATTGTTCCTTTATTTCTCAACATAATTTCCACCAACATTGATGCACTTATCCATCGCTTTATCAATCCTCCAAACCGGCTGCATAGAATCGGTTCTGTTTTCTAAACACATTTTCACTTCACATTCAACTCTGCGCCATTCGCGAAATGTTCACCAGTGGGTTTTCAGTAGACCAAAAAGGTGGAAATCGTTAGGGCTAAGTCAGACGTAAGGTTGATGTTCCATAACTTTCCACCGTAGTTGAATTTTCTCCTGAGATCGAAGCGTCATGTGGTCTGGCATTGTCATGGAAGAAGCAACACCTAGTCAGCAGTCCTGAGGCATTTTTTTAATTACAACATAAGCATCGATAGAACTTCACAGTATGATTCAGAAATCACATTGTCACCTTTCTTCTTGAAATTGGTTAAAAGCACTCTTGACAATCCCAGAACACCTCAACATAACCTTCCTGCTGATGGCGTAACCTTGAATTTTTTGACACAATTGAAGAAAGTGTGCTTAATGTGGTACCAGACAATTGAAAGAGGAACACAAATGAACCGATTTGGCCTGTCCTTGCATCCTCTCGTCGATACGAAGATGAAGGAGAAGACATGCTGAACAGGATTGTTACTGAGGATGAATCATGGGTGCATCACTACCAGCCCGAATCAAAGCGTGCTTCAATACAGTGGAAACATCTTTCGCTTGTGTCAAAACATTCAGTTACGCCATCAGCAGGGAAAGTCATGCTGACGGTGTTCTGGGATTGTCAAGGAGTGCTTTTAACCAATTTCAAGAAGAAAGGTGACAATGTGAATTCTGAATCATACTGTGAGTTCTATCGTGCTTCATGATGCAATTCAAGAAATGCGAGGACTGCTGACTACAGGAGTGTTGCTTCTTCATGACAATGTCAGACCACATAGCTGATTAACTCAGGAGAAAATTAATCAACTACGTGGAAAGTTCTGAACATCAACCTTACAGTCCTGACTTAGCCCAACGATTTCCACCTTTTTGGTCTACTGAAACCCACCTTGGTGGGAGACATTTAATGACACGGTTGAAGTGAAGTGAAAACGTGGTTTAGAAAACAGAGCCCGTAGTTCTATGCAGCCGGTTTGGGAGGATTGATAAAACGATGGGATAAGTGCATCAATGTTGGTGGAAATTATGTTGAGAAATAAAGGAACAATGTATGTATAAAAAAAAACTGGTTTCAAGTTGTTATCATGTTTAGTTATTTTTCTACAGCCATTTGTGGCTTACTTATTGACTTCCCTTACATCTGTAACATGTTTGTCTTCATATTCTACAAACTAGTTGTTGATTTTCTATAGATGTATTTCATTCCAACCAACACTGTCTGGGTGTTTTTTTACCAACATTAATTAAACCACACTTGTTCCATCTTTTAATCAACTTTACAAATAGCAACATAAATTACTAAGTAATTTTAGGGGTCACTGATAGCAAAGTTGAGGGTCACCGATAGAAAAGTGGAGGATCACCGATAGCTAAGTTGATAAATTTCAGAGTTGAGGCCAGCTTGGACAAAAATTCACCATGATTTCAAGAGGATAATAATCTAATGGATACCCAAGTTCAGGGGAAATGAAGATGCCTACAGACTAGCTAAAGAGAGAGGAGGAATGCCTCAAAATGACAACCTGTAGCATGATGAAACAAAAGGTAACGCTGGGGGGACATATAAAGCAGCGAGGAAAAACACAACACGGATGATGGATATTACCAGCCATCCAGAAAGACTATTTGTCATATTTTTGCTTCAGACCTTACAACAAAATTAAACCCAACTGAACACCAAATTCAAGATAGGTACCACAGCTTGCAATGAGAGAAGCCAAAATTTAAACATTAGAATGCTTCTTCTTCAACACTCCATATCGACCACTTGTTAACCACTTTGGATTTGTATTGATCTGAGCCTAAGAGCAATTTATATTGTCCAGTTACCTACAAGTAGACCAGCACATTCCCCTTTCGGTGATACTTTTATTTACTACGGGAGCTTCCTCGGCTCCTCCTAATCACCTCTTATGACATACGTAGGTCATAGTGTTACTATTCTTGCTCCCTTATGAGCACCGGGAACACACCGCAACACAACGACAAAGCATTAGAATAACTAAAGCAAATTTTAGAGCAATATTTTATTTAAACATTCGAATAAAAAGAATACTTTATAAATAGAATAAATCAGAACACAATTATCTTTAGATAATCATATTGAAAACTCATTTACAAAAGAATAAGAATCATAGTTTGAGATGATCTCTCATTAAAAATCACATAAACTGTTGTTAGTCTGTTTCTGTTTACAAAATAATATACATAAATCCCTCTGCTTACTGGATGCACCCAGTGTCCCAGGTTGTCTATGTCCCTGATATATGCAAAATAGTGGCCACCAAAAGCACTTCCTCTGTGTACAACAACAGAAAACAGTTCATACAAGTTCTCATTTTCTTCAGATTTGTCCTGTTTGAAAACAAAACAAAAAGTGTTAGACCAAACACAGGTAAAGATCAAATAAAATAGTAACTTACAGATTTAATGACAACTAAGAAAGTAAGAAAGAAATAGTAGTAAGAAGTCAGAAATAATGACAGATGAGTCAATGGTTTCGCCAGTGTGGTGCCAGAGTCCACAAGGAAAGCAACGAATAGTACCACTGCGACCTACAAGGCATATCATAAGAGGTGACTGATGTAGGTCCTAGGAAGCTACCCTAGTAAATAAAAAGCATCACAGAAATTGGATATGCTGGCCTACTTGTAGGTACATAGCTGGCACAACGTGCAATCGCTCTTAGGCTCAAATCACATACAAATCACACAGTGTTTAACAGAGTGGTCATATGGAGGTTCAGAGAAGAAGAAGAGTGACTGGTTTAAATATCCTTAAAATAACGGTTTTAAAATAGGAACTGCAAATCTATCTACTATATATATAAAAATGGATGTATGTATGTATGTATGTATGTTTGTTACCTATAGACTCCGAAACTACTGAACAGATGTAGCTGAAATTTACAGGATATGTTTTTTTTGATCCCGGGGATGCTACCTGTCACATTTTAAAATGGTAGCGTGAAGCTTTTCAAAAATCTAAAAAAAAAAACCCTTTTTAAAATTTTTTTAAACAAATTAAATTAACGTTTTCGGAACTAGGGTGAGTAGTATTTACACATGATTTAGCTGAAATTTGGGATATTTTGTTTATTTTTGTTTTGATGTGGAATGCTACCGTCATAGTTTTAAATATGTAGAGCACAATTTTAGAGAAAAATTTTTAAAAAATCAAAAAACAAAAATTTATGAGTTTTTCCCGGGAATTTTCGGTTTGGGATCTCCCGATTGATGCGGTGATTCAATCAATATTTCAAAAAGTAAATTTTAAAAAACGCAACCCAGGTTTGTTTTAATCTGATATAGATACCAATCATATTTTGTTATCGCCAACTATTCCATCAATGTTTGTTAGCTATGTTAAAAAATTGCTCTATATTGTTTAAACCAAAAAAAACTCGACCCGGGGAACTTCTTTTGAGGGGCATTAGCATTTATAAATGGCAAGATGGTTTTTTGCCATAAACTTACCTATGTCAATGTGTTATGTATGAATTTTCCCCAATATTAGATTCCCGACAGAAATGGGGTTACCATTTATTTTTTTGTAAATCAATCCATCCCATTAAACGCAAAGCGGGATTTAAATTAGTACAACCATTTCGCAATAGGTGGGCGTGATTTTTCAAAAATGATTAAACGTTTTTGTTTTTCAAAACATTTCACAGTTTCTACATTTCCTAATAAATTTAATCAAATGCAAATTTTTTTTATTTTTCCCAGAAAAACATAAACAGTGATATTTGTTTCCCGTGGGGAAGCGCAAGTGCAGTTATTTCCACCCTTTTCACGAATTTTCCACACATTTGCAATTATTATGCCTAAATTTTCCCCAAAAAGTTTTGCAAAAGGGGTGCCCATTTAATTTTTTTAAATCAACCACCATTGACGCTATAGGGGCGTAATTCTAAATTACACCCATTTAAAAGGTTTGGTGTTTGACAAATGATTCATACATTTTTCCTGTTTTTTAAAAAACATTTTGCTTTTTTCTATCATTTAATAAATTTAATCAAATGCTTTTTTTTTATTTATTGGAAACATCAACAGTTAAATTTCCCGGGTGTGAAGACGAAAAGATCGTTATTTCACCCCCTTAAAATTTTCCACACTTTTGAAATTTATCCCTCCCAAACGAAAAGCTTTTGGGCCCATCTACACCTAAAACCCCAAAAGAAAGGCATTACTAGCTTCAGAAACAGATGAGCAACAGAAAGCAAGACTGCAAACTGTTCAGACCCCTGCTGAACCCCATTTCCCTGAAACAGGGAAAACGGAAAAGACTAGGAACCAATCGATCGCACTGCCGCCCGTTAGTGAAACAATGAAACGGGAAGAAGTCTAAAAACCGTCGGATCGCTATTATCCAGCGAACCTGCATATTTAAATCTGGTGCATTCCATTACAATACTAATTATGATTACAGTCTTCATCCAAATGTGGTTATTGGAAAAATGGATAGATTATGCATGTATTGCTACAGTTTTAATAAAAACCCTGACATTTTTTGTTCATCATCTTTTTGTCTATCAAGCATTCGACAGTATTGCACCGGTGAAATCGATGTCTTTTGTATCCCAACAAAGGAAGCAATATGGCATTTTTTGGGAGTGGCAAAATAACTGCATCCATGGGAAAATCAAAAGCATTATCAACGGGGACGTTACATTAGAGCAATAAAAGGTATGGCGATTTTATAATTTCCAATCCATGGAATCCAACAGTTGTTCATTTGGCAGTGCCCCTTGAAAATAGACAGCGCGTCTTAAAACAGAAATGCAATCCCGAGCATTGTCACCATTGCCAAAACGTTAACTGCATTTTTCATTTTTAGAGATGATATTTTGAAAAGACGCATTTATTTGAACTGAACATACTACATGGAATGCAGTAGCAAAAAGTTTCAAGTCAAAAACAAGGTAAAAAGGGAAAAAATTTCCCAATTTATATTGACAACACGTTAGGCCGTTTTCCTTTTCATCCAAACAATGCAGAATGCTTTTATTTCATTACTGTTAATCAACAAACATGGCCCAAACACCCTTTCCAAGAATTGAGAAATCCGTATGTTATTTTTTGTGAAGCTTCCCAAGAATTAAATCTTTTTGGGAAAAGGAGATTGGGACACTTCCCCGCTGATGCACCCAATACTGCCGACCACAGCAAATACGCACATTATTTGCAGTAATTTAACAACATGTTTCCCCATCCAATCCAAAAAATTTTGGGAAAAATACAAAGACTACATGGTAAGACACCCCTTACCGCTTGAGGAATCAAAACCTGACATTCAATTCACCCAAACGTTAAAAGAGGCATTGGTTTCAATTGGGGAATATGTTTGGAATCACTAAAAAGCACTGGTGAAATTGGGAATGGCTCCCCCAAAACGACTGCAAAAAACCCTTTTTGATTGTGATTTGGGAAAAGAAAATTTGATATAAACAAATACTTTGTTAAAACAAACTTCCAAAATTGTTCCAGAACAACGCAAGCTATGACAGAATTATGCATGCAATTACCACCCAAAAATGGTGGATTGTATTTAAAGAGGGCCCCGGAGGCCAGGCAAAATTTTTCCCATTTCACTTATTTTGGAAACTAGGATCACGAAATAATATTGCACTGGCAATCACATCTTCGGGAATTGGGGAATTTTTTAGAGGGTGGCCGAACAGCGCATTCAGCGTAAAATTTGTCGTTGAATATGCAAATACAGACCCCAAACATGCAATATCAACACAAATTCTGCAATGGGTAAAGTATCCAATTATGTCAACTCATTATATGGAATGAATGTCTATGGCGCACAAAAAGCATTAGAAGCGCTTATCGACACAAAAAGATTTGAGAGGAAAACCAGTTTTCCGGGGGGCCTCTTTTTATTGTCGGGGTTTCCGGCAAACTCTACCAGTTATACCAAGATCAACCCCCGCTGATGAACTTAATCATGCCTGAAATCATTAGTTTATGGCAACAACAGGAATTGACTTTGAAGCCCAATATGATACAACTACAACATGATGAAACCGCTGTTTTTTGTAAAACAATTTTGGGATATTGAATGGGCAAATGTCAATCAATGATTCCCCCGATGTTTCACATTGCCAAAAAATTTTGTAAATCATAGCGCCAAGCAAATTTGATTCAAAAAATTTTTTTCCCAAATAGCCATAATTACAAAGATCATCATGGCTCAGTCCCGTGCAATATTAGCAAAAAAAAAAAAAAAGGATGTTATGCCAGAATTTACTTAAAAAAAATACCAGGTGAAGTGAAAAGATAAGTCCATCGATACTGTAATGAATCAAGCGGTTGCAATTATCCAACTGAATTTTTGAATTCACTTTGATTACCCAGGCCCCACCCGTTATTAACTTTGAAAATTGGCGGTTTTCATTCTTCCCCCAAACATCAATCCACCACAACTTTGCAACGGTACCAGGTTTTAGTAAAAAATATGATGAAAATATCATCTAAGGTAAATTTTAAAGGGAAAATTTGTATTATTCCAGATCCCAATGTTTCCCAAACAACCCCATTCAATTCAAACGCTTAGTTTGGTTTCCTTTAATGACCATCAACAAATCACAAGGACAATCGCTAAAGTGTGTGGATCTTTTGGGAAAAATCCAAGTTTTTACATGGACAGCTATGTGCCTGTTCACGCGTCAGAAAACCTTCTGATTTATTCGTCGCCAGACGGAAAAAAAAAAGAATATTGTATATCAAAACACTTCAATAAACAAATTAAAAAAGAAACGTTAAAATTTTAAAATTTTTTTTTCCAAAAAAATGAACAAAAGGACAATGATCCCAAATAATTTTAAATATTGTTTTGGGAAATTTCCTTTAAATTCAATTTCTTTTTAGGGGGAACGGGAGGGGGATATATTATTATGAAAATCAATAAATATTTTAGATTGTCAAAAAAATGGTGATTTAAATACTGAAAAAAAAAACCCTTTTTAGAATATTCCATGTCTAAATGCAAAAAAGTAAACCTTAATTCCTGTAAAAAACATACAAATTATAGGATTAGTAATTTTTCCCAAAATTTGTCTTTAAAATCCCTACTCAATTCATTAACAAAAGTTAAAAAATTGAAAAAAAAATTTTTAAACATGATAATGACATCCAATTTTTATCAGCTAGTAATACCCCAAAAAACTCTGTTCATCCAGTTTTTCCACATCCTCCCTTATGTTCAAAGGTTTTCTAATGTCATCATCCATTACCTGCCATTCTTCCAGAAACCATGCCTACCATTATTATTTCCCAAACCCTCTAAACCACTGTGATGTTTATGTGGCCCAAATATTTCAGTTTTTTAGACACAATATTGTTTTTGCTCAATGTTCCTCAAATTTAGGTCTTGTTGATGTCTATATTATTCATATTCTTCTCCGACTTTTCTCAAGAAATTTGTGCATACTTTTTTGCAAAATATGTCATTTACTTTTTTAAAACTTTTTCCTTGTATAATGATAAGGATTCCATCCATGGGTATGTCCATTTAACATAATTATTTCATTGGTGAGGTACAATACTACAATTCTCTGCAATGAGCATCAGAATGGTATTAGACTATTAGCATTAGGGAAAATGATGGACTATATAGTGACCAGAAAACTATTTTATTTAAAAGAAGGACCCGTATGTAACAGTGCCATGTATCATATTTACCCCGCAAAATACAAAAAAACTTTAAAAATTAAAAAACAGAGCTGTAATACCTACTTTGTAGCAGACATCTTGACAAAATCATGCTAAATCTCAGTAATGATCAGTCAATACCCAAAAAGATTTCTAGTTTGCCCCTTAAAAAGATAATAATTAAAATACATACACACAAAAAAAATACAAAAATACATTTGATTTAAACTGTCAAAATATGTCAAAGGGCAGGTTAATTTTTTTTGTAGCTGTTTTAGAGCATTTCAGTAGGATTACCTTTTTTTGATTGACAACATGCCGGATGAAAAGGGAAAGAGAAGCCCAACTTCTCCCCAAAAGACCCCGTAGAAAATATTTTAGTATAACCCCACAACATAGAAGATACTTCTAGTATAACCCCACAAATAGAAGATACTTTAGTATAACCCAAACAAAAAGATACTTTAGATCCCCCCCAACAAGGATACGTAGTATAACCCACAACATAGAAGATACTTGCTAGTATAACCCACAACACAGGGTACTTGTAGTATAACCCCCCAAAAGAAGATACTTTGCTAGTATAACCCCACAAATAGAAATACTTCTAGTATAACCCCCCCCGGATCTTGTATAACCCCACAACATAGAAGATCCTGTATAAAAACATAAAATCTTGCTGATAACCCCACAACATAAAAATCTTTTAGTATAACCCCCAAAAATAGAAAAATTTCTGTATAACCCCAAAAATAGAAGAACCTAGTATAACCCCCCAAAATGAAGATCTTTATATAACCCCACAACATAGAAGATCTTGTAGTATAACCACACAAATAAAAAGATACTTGCTAGTATAACCCCCAACATAGAAGATTTCCCAGTATAACCCCCCCAACATAGAAAATCCCAGTATAACCCCACAACATAGAAAAATTTTTAGTATAACCCCACCCATAGAAGATTTGTGTATAACCCCAAACATGAAGATTTTTATAACCCACAACATAGAAGATCCCTTTCTAGTATAACCCACAACATAGAAGATACTTTAATATAATGACAACATAGAAGATACTTGAGATAACCCCCCAAAAAGGATACTTGAGTATAACCCCAACCCCTAGGAAATTGCATATAAAAAACATAGAAGTATTTTAGATAACCCCAAAATAGAAGATATTTTTTAAAATAACCCCCAACATAGAAGAAAGTCAATGGGTTTGGGTTTAAAAACATTAGGGTAAAAGTTATGAAGGTTGATAATTACCTACACCAGCCAAATGTGAATTTGGCCCAAAATGTGAATGATGAAGAAACGCTAGAGACAAATTTCAAACAGTGCCAAAAGATAATAGAATTTAAAAATGTGATCTGGCCTATGAACCAAAAAAATGAATAATTGATGGATTAATGCAATTGATATTAAATAAATATTCACAAAGACAAATTTTTTTACATTTTTTAAAACATTAGATAGTAAATGACAGTTTGATCCTACCTTTGGCATCTGTATAAGTTTTACAAGTCTCTCCCATATTGGTTGGACCATCCCTTACCTCCACATCACAATAGTACTGTTTAAGAGTTGTTCAAGTCCTGACATACCTGCCCGCCACTGTCAAATCGGGAAAATTTTCCTTTGATTAAAAAAGTGATAGATTAACAACATTGAATACAAACTTTACATTAAATGCGGAATAATTCATCATAAATTCATCAAAAAATTTTGCCTTTTTGGTTATAAAGTTTGAACTTGTCACCAAAAAATGAGAACTAATTCTGTTCAACTTTAAAAGTTCAGTCTTTTAAAACAATATAATAAAGCAATATAAAATTATAATAAAGTATATCTCTATAACAATGGCAAACTACTGAACATATAAAGGGGTGAAAAAAAACCAGAAAGAACTCAAAATCAAAGAAAACTGGCTGATACTACAAATAAGAAAAGAAAATTGAGATATTTTTGGGCATATAAAAAGACATGAAGGGTTGGAAGACCATCAGGAAGGAGGGATACGGCAAAGAGAAGAAGAGGAAGACCACGGAGTAGATGGATTCAGGATGTAACTGATGGTTTGAAATGACGGCTGCAGAGGCAGGCATCTGGCCTATGAGAGAAATTCTGGGGGACTGTTGGGGTGGCAAAATTTGCTAGGACAAGCTATTTGATGATGATGAGAAAAAAACAACGACTATTTACTGTTGATGGTGACATCCTTGAAAGGATATGCCAAGATTTTCATTTTTTTATATCTCATATGAAATGTTCACAGTGTGACACTTAAGAAATTTATTTTTAAAAAATTTTTAATTTTTGGGGCAAAACCACACAGTGGCTTTTGGGTTTTACATATTTTTCCCGGGGCCCCCTAAAGGGCGTTTTTTTAAATTTACAAACAAACCAAAAATGGTTTTTTCTGGGCCACTAAGAGTTAACTAACTTTTTGTAGACATAGTATGGCAGTTGACCATATAAATTGGTTTTTTTAGTTAAAAAATTGTAGAGCAATTTGTGCTTTTATCTAATTATGCAAAACCAGTACTACAACTTTGTGATTTAATTTTATTCTAAAAATGAACGAATGCTTTCAAGTTGAAAAAATTTTCAAAAGCCAAAACAACTTTAGATTTTTTCACTACATCTAGGAAATATTCAGGGAAAACTTGCAATTTAGCCCTGGATGGTGAGTTTAAAAAAAATTTTTAAGTTAATGATACCATTGTTTTCTTTAAAGTTTGTGACAAGAACAAAAGTTTTTAAACGTTTACCTCACTAATTTTTTGACTTTTAAAAAAAATCTTAAAAAAATAGTGAATAAAAAAATGTCATTACTATAAACAGGCACAAGTAACAAATAACAACAGTTTAAAAAAACAAATAAAGGAAAAAAATCATTATGACATAGTAGCCTGATTCTCGACTAATCAGACCTGATACCATCAAAATAACTTCAGATTTATACTTTAAAATG
>JADZMA010002523.1:0-11764 GCA_020796225.1 Arion vulgaris
A
Source organism: Arion vulgaris (assembly GCA_020796225.1). NCBI lineage: Eukaryota > Metazoa > Mollusca > Gastropoda > Stylommatophora > Arionidae > Arion > Arion vulgaris. The sequence continues at coordinate 2 of JADZMA010002523.1, forward strand.
ATATCTTGGTTCTCCCTAACAACAATAAAATATTTTGGTTCTCTAACAACAGATAGAAATATCTTGGTTCCTCTAACAACAGATAGAAATATCTTGGTTCTGCTAACAGATAGAAATATCTTGGTTCTGCTAACAAGATAAAATATCTTAGTTCACTGCAACAACAGATAGAAATATCTTGGTTCCTGCTAACAACAGATAGAAATATCTTGGTTCCCTGCTAACAACAGATAGAAATATCTTGGTTCACTGCTAACAACAGATAGAAATATCTTGGTTCCCTGCTAACAACAGATAGAAATATCTTGGTTCCTCCCTAACAACAGATAGAAATATCTTTCACTGCTAACAACAGATAAAATATCTTGGTTCATCTAACAACAGATAAAATATCTTGGTTCACTGCTAACAACAGATAAAATATCTTGGTTCACTGCTAACAACAGATGGAAATGAGATAAAGAAATTAAAAAAAGCAAACATGGCTTTACAAAAACAAACAACTAAAACAGTATGGAACGGAACTGATAAAAACAAAGATCAGAATACTAAGAGCATGCATATTCCCAGTGACAGCGTATGGGTGTGAAGCATGGACATTTAATAAAGCAGTGGAAAAACATATATGTCCTTTTGAATATAAGTGTTACAGAAAAGTCACCGTATATCTTGGACAGAGAACAAATAGATCTATTCAGAAAGAACTCAAAATCAAAGAAACTGGCCGATGCTACAAATAAAAAAGAGAAATTGCAGTATTTTGGACATAAAAAGACAAAGGGTTGGAGAAGACCATCATGGAAGGAAGCATACTGGCAAGAAGAAGAAAAGCGAAGACCACGGAGAAGATGGATTCAGGAAAACTGATGGTTTGAACATGATGGCTGCAGGCGGGACACCTGGCCTATGAGAGAGAGAAATTCGGAGGACTGTTGGGTGGCAGCTGATTGATAATGATGAGCCAGTAGAAACATACTACTTATAATCCATGGACACTTGCTGAAGACATGGGTCCTTAGAACCATACAAATTTAATCTGAGTCCGTGATGTCCACATGTTTTGTTTCCGCAGTTACCAAAAATGTCAACATCAATCTCTGATCTCATTCGTTTCACATATTCATCTCTTCGTGATGGACTGTTACAGTGGGATACGAACAATGCAGCTGATATCTTTCTGAGGGAAAAACCTCATCTGGTCATATATAACAATGAGAACTATTTGTCAGTGGAAGAATTACAAGTAAAGTAGTTTAGTGGTGGATAGGAGATTTATCAAATTGCAACAACTGGAAGAGAATAACTCTGCTATCAACACCTGGCAAACTATTCTGCAGCATTTTCATGGAGAGGCGTCACCTGTGTGACCGGGCCATAAAGAAGCAAAAGAATATCACTGCAACTACAATGCATCGTGAGAGCAGCTGATGTAGCCTAGGGATGCTACCTTAGTAAATAAAAAGCAGATCAGAAATTGGATGTGCTGGCCTTGTAGGTGCATAACTAGGGACAGCGTACAATGCTCTTAGGCTCAGATCACATACAAATCCACAGCTTAGTTGACAAGTGGTTGATATGGGCGTTGAAGAAGAAACAAACAAATATCTGGCAATCTAAACACGACCTTAGGATATGTACAAAAGTTAAATTGTTTAGGTCATGTGTGATTCCCGTACTGATCTATGGTTGTGAATTGAAATCAACAAACAAAATTGATAAGACGGACAGCTTTGACAAAAAATGTCTCAGAAAATTACTAAAAGTAAAATGGAGTGATTTCGTTTCTAACAAGCATGAGAGATAGAACACAGCAACAACCGTATCAAATATTATAAGAGCAAGATGGAAATATTTGGTCATGTTCTTAGAGCAGATGAAAAGAGACTAAATCGACAAGTCCTTATGTGGTCACCAGATGGGAAGAAAGCGTGGAAGACCTAAGACCACCCGAAGAACAATCCTCAAGAAAGTAAACTATTGGGATGTAAAACCATCAAGATCTCAACTGCTAGAACTGAACCACATCACATGGCTCTAAACCTCTGCCTATATTGCCTCATTGGCACAAAGAACTAACTAACTATCTAAGTTTAGTGGAAGAATTACATGGAAAAATTTCAGTGGAAGAGGTATAGTGGAAGAACTACGGAAGAAGTATATTTCAGTAGAAGAATTACAACTGAAGACGTCATATACAAATTTCAGTAGAAGAATTACAATGAAGATCTCATATACAAATTTCAGTAGAAGAATTACAATGAAGATCTCATATACAAATTTCAGTAGAAGAATTACAACTGAAGATCTCATATACAAATTTCAGTAGAAGAATTACAATGAAGATCTCATATTAAAATTTCAGTAGAAGAATTACAATGAAGATCTCATATTAAAATTTCAGTAGCAGAATTACAACTGAAAGTTACTATGGGAGAAATAAAATGCACTTCCCCATAGCTGCCCTGGCTAGGCAAGAAACATAAATGGAGAAAACACTTTGTACTTGCTATCGCCTGTTTGCCTTTTCTCAGTACGATGTCTGAGCACACACCCATGGAGGTATGCAGAATGAAACACTTTGTACTCGCTATCGCTGTTTGCCTTCTCTCAGTCGATGTCTGAGCACACAGCTATGGGATGTGCAGAATTATTTTGTAAAATTCAGCATTTGTAACCTGACATCCATGGTCATACTAAAAACCAGCCCATCATTGTTAAAGAACACATTCAACATGATCTGACAATGGAATTGATTGTCATCGATCTTTGGCCCAGGGAATGATGCCGTTTGCCACTAGGGCATTTGTTTTGTTTCTGGGTCATATCGTTGTACACCAGCCTTTCATCACCAGTGATATTGAGGTAAAGGAGTTGGGATAGTTTTGACTTTCTCAAGAAGATCATTGCAAACTGACAGATGATCATCATTTTGTTTCACTGTCAAGGGCGAGGTACAAATTTGTAAACCTAGTTCTTTGACAGCAAGCTGATTTTTGCCTTATAGAAATGAATATTGCCGGATGAGCTTGTCTTGTTTGGGACATGAGATGGCCTGGAGAATGGATCTTGAGTGCTAAGCAGCAATAATTGTTGCTGTCACCTGCTGGTTGTTGAGAATCTATGCGACTGCAAGGAGGGCTGTTATCTCTGCTCTAAAGTTGGTGCATGTTTCTCCTACTGCAAGGAGGCTGTGCCTCTGCTCTAAAGTTGTGCATTTTCTCCTACTGCCAGAGAGTGCGTTATGTAGATTCTGTTGCCTTCCTTTCAGATAGCCTCTGCAGCTGAGTCATCTCTGAACAAAATGTCCATATGATGGTGGGATATTGCTCTTATAGCATTAGGAGTGACATGGCTCTTTGCTCTGTTTATATTTTTTTTACAAGGTTATTCCTGGGACTTCTAGGTGTATTTGGGCCATGTTTTGGTAGCATGTCCATGGCTCTAGTGTTATGTCTTCCCACATTTCTGGGTCAGTTTCTAAGATGTCTGAATGTTGCATGTGAATTCTTCTCTTGGCGTTAAAAGACCTGTCTACCTGATTAACATGGTCATCCCTGCAATTTCAGTCAGATTAGATCGCCCCTGAACAGGAAAAATACAATATGACACATGAATTTAAAATGAGATGACATTTCATTCTAGTTAAACAACTGCAGTTCAGGCATACCATAATCCTTGTTAGGAGGAGTGCTCTACTCTCAATGACCCATAATGACCCTGAATGTTTGAATCTCAGAAATATACATCTTGTCCAATTGACCTGATTATAGAAATCCCTCCGTCCAAGAGATTTAAATAACGCTGAAAGTTGGAGGCTCTTTGGTGTACATAAGCCATCTGGGGCAAAATGTATGAGAATGTAGATGTAGGGGCAAGAAAGAGAGAGATGAGAGGCTGTAGGAAGAAATCACAGGCAGAAGGGTACAGACAAGAGAATAAAAAATATCAAGAGGCCACCTGCCAGCTTTTTGCCAGCGCGTTGGCGCGGTGACAAGACCCCTGTAGCGCAGTTCAATTCTGCGGGCTGGCAGAAAACACAGGTTTTCCAGATTTACATTTTTCATGGCACCGAACAGGGTTATGAGCCCATGGCACGGGAGCGAAGAGCTGGCACGTGCTTCTGGATCAGACAAAGAAAAAAAGATATCAAGAGAAGAGAGCAGGTAGAAGGGCACAGACAAGAGAATGTAAGATATCAAGAGTAGAGAGCAGGTAGAAGGGCACAGACAAGAGAATATAAGATATCAAGAGAAGAGAGCGGGTAGAAGGGCACAGACAAGAGAATGTAAGATATCAAAGAGGCAGGTAGAAGGGCACAGACAAGAGAATGTAAGATATCAAAAGAGAGCAGGTAGAAGGGCACAGACAAGAGAATGTAAGATATCAAGAGAAGAGAGCAGGTAGAAGGGCACAGACAAGAGAATGTAAGATATCAAAGAGAGCAGGTGAAGGGCACAGACAAGAGATGTAAGATATCAAAAGAGAGCAGGTAGAAGGGCACAGACAGAAGAATGTAAGATATCAAGAGAAGAGAGCAGGTAGAAGGGCACAGACAGAAGAATGTAAGATATCAAGAGAGAGAGGCAGGTAGAAGGGCACAGACAGAAGAATGTAAGATATCAAGAAGAGGCAGGTAGAAGGGCACAGACAAGAGAATGTAAGATATCAAGAGAAGAGAGCAGGTAGAAGGGCACAGACAGAAGAATGTGATATCAAGAAGAGGCAGGTGAAGGGCACAGAAAAAGGATGTAAAGATATCAAGAGAAGAGAGCAGGTAGAAGGGCACAGACAGAAGAATGTAGATATCAAGGAGAGGGAAGGAAAGCATAGAAAAAGAAGGAGCAGTAACAAGACAGAAATGTAAGATATCAAGAGAGAGCAGGTAGAAGGGCACAGACAGAAGATGTAAGATATCAAACGGGAGAAGAAGACAGGTAGAAAAAGAGGCAAAGGGCACAGACAAGAGAGATTCGAAGATAGGGCAAGAGAAGAGGAAAAAGAGGACAGAGACACAGACAAAAGAATGTAAGATATCAGAGAGGAGGCAGGTAGAAGGGACAGACAGAAGAATGTAAGATATAAAGAGAGAGAGCAGGTGAAGGGCACAGACAAGAGAATGTAAGATATCAAGAGAAGAGCAGGTGAAGGGCACAGACAAGAAAGAATCAAGGAATATCAGAAGGGGAGAAGAGATGAAAGAGTAAAGAGAGAGCAGGTGAACAGAAAGAATGTAAGATATCAAGAAAAAAGCAGAAAGTCAATCACAAGACATTTGTACTACACTTCATACTAGGACATACGTCAATAAGTTAGTACTAGCAGGAGTTGATAGCACACAATACCCATTTGTCCCAAAGGTCTAGGAGGCAATAAAACCTCAGGCGCTCATTGATCATAACTAGATCAGCCTGTGCAGAATTATCTGTAAATTTGCAGGCAGAGTACTCACACTCACTAAAGGAGTAATTGAGGGGGCAGCATTTGCGATGATTGAAGTCGAAGATGTTCATAACCTTGAGATTAGTGACTGCTGGTAATCTACACATATAAAAAAACACATCAGATATAATATCGCTGTATATTTCAGTAATGTAATCTTATAAAATAATGTTCAGAATCTCCCATAGGCAACACCTGTCAGAAAGTATAAGGCAGTCCGATGTTACCTGCACTTGCTACATACATTCAAATGAAACAGTCTTTCTTTCTCCCAAACCTGTTTGCCTCACAGCGTCCAGGTCAAGAGAGATTTCTAAACAGTTCCCAGTATGCACTTCGTAGATAGTCTCTATCGTTGCCTCTGTTATCTCTGAGGTCCATCTTTTGCGTGGCGGCCTTTTGCTTTGTACCCATTGTATCGGAGCAGCATTGCTCTTTGAGGGGCACTGTCTGATGGTAATCTGCTTACGTGGCCGAACCATTTAAGTCTAGTACTGATGTTGTACCCACCTTTTTCCTGATGTCTTCATTTCTCAACCGGTCTCTTCTTGTTCACCCAGCATTCTGCGTAGACACTTCATCTCTGTTGTGACTAGTTTCTTCTATCGTTTGTTGTCAGCGTCCAGTTTGGCACTGGTAACATAATGTGGAAGAAAGATTGTGTTGAACATTGACTCTTTTGTGTTCATGAGTGATGTTTTCATCTTAAATTGGCGCATTTTCCCTATCATTTGATTTGCTTTGTTGCATCTGTGTTGAATTTCATTAGTTATTCTTCCGTTTGCTGAAAAAATGCTCCCCAGGTATGTGAAGTCTTTACTTGATTTAAATAGGCGTTGTCAATGGAGATATTGTAGTGCTTTCCTCTCTGCGAATGTCATTACTTCTGTTTTGTCGATGTTTATTCTCATGTTGTATTATTACATGCTAACTGGAGTCTGTTAATGTGTTCTTGTAGCTGTTCTTCTATTAACAGTTTATTGCTGAAAAAGTAAATATCTATTACTGGAAGTTAGGGTGAATTGACGCCTAAGGTTTAGAAATGGTGCTGAGTGAAACGTATCAGTTAGCATCAGCAATAAATTTGATCCTTTCATTTTGCTTCTGTGCTTAGATTCCTACTTTTCCTTTATTCGAGCCAGATATATTGTTATTCATGGAAATGTTTTGTGGTGTAGTTAAGAGATGAAATGCGATGGTGACCAATCAGATTGTGATGACTGTCGCCGCTTTGTTATGTTTTAAATATGGCAGTCAGTTAGGTAAACCCATAAGCCTAGAACAGTAATCTGCATATGGTAGGAGGATTCCCGAATGAAACCTCTACCGTGAGTCGGAAGATGCATGCCTAGCGGTACAGGAATAAAATGCACTAGAAGCATACAACAAACACTACTCGAGTGCGGTGTCATTTTACAGGTGAAGCCAAGTAGGTTCAACACCCGGCCCCATCCATCAAGCACAACAACCATTCCCCACTCTCTCAGATCGACCAGAGAAGATGAGAGTAAACATACGATGTCAAATTTAAAAAAAATGCAGTGGAATGCATGGAAATGAAAAATACAGCTGCAAAACTTCCTGAAGGGCATGACGTGATGTGTCTGCATCCAAAAACACATCTTACCAGCACACAGATTCTCCATAAGGGTTATGAAATCTTCCGCAAGATAAGGAAGACCGACCAAGGGGGTGTCATGACTGCCATCAAAACAGGTTCTCAGCCTGGGAACGCTCGCTCCCAATCAACACAGAGGCGATAACCATCTGCCTAACAACCACTGACAAGAAAATCACAATTTGCAACATCTATTCACCACCAAACAATTTATCCACCTAAACAACATACAACCAGACACAGAAAACTGGATAATAGTTGGAGATTTCAACAGCCATTCTCCCAAAATGGGTGTACTCTGACCTAAATGTAAAGGAGAGGAAGTAGAAGACTTCATCATCAACAACAGTCTTGTTATTCTAAACAAACCTGATGATCCACACTCATACTACTCTCGACCTTGGAGAACAACCAGCAACCCAGACCTGAATAGCGACTGAGGATGTTGAAAAGTCAAAGTATGTGCAAACAACTAGGAAGTAGCGACCACAAACCCATAATAATCTCTATGAAAGGACAGAGGAACACCCAAGAAACACTCTCCTCAGCTGGAACTACAAGAAAGCAAATTGGAACATCCTCTCCTCACACCAAGAAGATGATGGTGGAGCAACGAGGGGGCGTGGCAGGTGTAAGGTGGAGCGAACCACCAAAATGTGCAGAAAAACTGGAAAGTCCAGCAGAAGCTTGAATACAGTGCATTTTCTCGTCAGGGAACTACTACTGCCTTGTAGTTAGATTGGGGACAATCAAAGGCTAGTGTAGCAAACCGTACACAAAACTGGCGTGAGCAAACCAAGTAGTCCAAAAAGACAGGTAACTTGGGCAGATGACGCTCAACAACCCGGGAAGGTAGATCTTCTAAGGGTCGCTACCCTAAAAGAAAATAGCAACCTGCTGCCTTGCAGGTAGACTGACGCAGTAAATGCTAGTTGAAATGGACACATCAGCAGGACAAGCACCAGAGCTCAAATGTTCCTGAAGATGTGACGTAAAAACCATTCTTGGCAAAGGCTTTTATATATCACAATAAGAATGATCAAAATGGCCAAAAAGAACGATAGAGAGATAGACACCTAGAAGAAGACATAAAGAACATGAAGATAAAGAAAATAGCACTAAACGCAAACTCAAACCCTCAACAACTGGGTTCTAGATGCAGCAAAAATAAGTATACCAAGAGGAAGAAGGGAAGACTACCGACCCTATTGGTCCCTAAACTGGAAGAGCTTCACGCTGAACTCAGTATCCAAAGAGAAAACATGGAAGCAGACCCCACAGATGAAAATGTTACCCTACACAAGCAGAAGGCAATATTTACCAAAAGAAAGAAGAAAGCATGAGAGACTGTTGGCATGAAAAAACTGCCTCCTAAATCTAGAAAGACACTAAAAAACTATGGAACCTCACAAAACCCTAAATGGTGACAGGACAGAACAGACCAAAACTGTACTACACAGACCAGGATTTGCCACCGGCAGGGCATCAGCAGACCTATTAGCCCGAACATATCAATCAGAAAGTCAAGTCCAAATTCAGCAGGCAAGAAAAAAGGAAGTTAAAAACCAGTCAAAGCAACTACTTCTTCTCCTTTTCTTTGCGTTAGTTCTTGACCAATTTTGATCACTCTTTGTGATATGTTTGATCTTTGCCAAAACGTGTATATGTTGCACATTGGTTTGGTAGACCCTAAGCATAGACTTGTACATGTTTAGGACATGTGCATCCGATTTCAGCCAAACCTCCTAAGTCGCCTCTTATGACATGCATGGCAGATAACAGTGGTTCTATTCTTTACACCCCAAATTTGGGCTCGGTAACCACTCGGGTGAAAGCAACTACTGAATAGTCTAAACTCCACAATCCCAACAGAATGCATGTCAGCGATGTTTACCCTGCAGAAGATAGAAGACCAAATAAAAAAGTTAAAGTAGAAAAAGACACATGGAGAGGATGGAATTACCAATGAATTCCTTAAACACCTTGGTCCCTCTTGGCAAAGGATTTCTCCTCAGCATTTTCAACAGAGCTGGAAAACAGGTCATGTTCCATCAACCTGGAAGGAGGCCCACATCTACCCCATCTTGAAACCAGGAAAGGACAAAATTGCCAAAGAGCTATAGACCCATCAGCCTTTTCAGCTATGCAGGGAAATTGATGAAGAGGTTAGTAAATAGGAGACTGACATGGTACCTTGAAACTAATTCATTGCTCACCCCCCTGACCGGATACAGACAAAACGAAGCACAGAGGACCAACTGGCTTACCTCACACAGGACATCGAAAACGCCTTCCAGGAAAGAAAGAAAGTAACAGCCATATTCTTTGACCTGTCAAGGGCATTTGATATGGTATGTGCACGATGGCCTAATGCTGAAAGTCCTACAAACAGGAGTCTCCCACAACATATTCTCCTGGATCAGAAACCTCCTCTCCCAACGTACAGCCAGAGTAAAAATAGAAAGCCAACCCAGCAAGATGCAAAAAATAAAGGAAGGAGTTCCACAGGGCAGCGTGATAGCACCTACTCTATTCCTAATGTACATAAATGACATCACTAAATGCTCTCCCTAGAACGTCTCAAACAGCCTACATGCAGATGACTTTGCAGTCTGGATAGCTGTAGAACACTCCAAAAAACATCCCATCTGCTACAAAAATCAGTGGAAAAAGTAGACAGCTGGACAAGAAGCTGGGGCTTGAAAATTAACCATACAAAAACCACAGTAACTGTTTTCCTCCTCCCACACAAGGACAAAGTATTCATAAATTTATAAAACCAAACAATACCCCAAACAGATACACCCATCTTCCTTGGAATTACCCTCGCCAGCAGACTTACCTGGAGGCCAAACATAGAAAAGATTCAAAGAAAAGCCATACACAGCAACATACAAAAATGTAAATAAAGGTAATTATCAAGACAGACAAGACAGAATGACACTGGGTTAACAATTCAATGATCTATCTATTCATATAACAGGAAACATACAAAATTCCAATGCAATATCAAAATAAACAATACAACACTGAAACAAGTCCATCGATTCAAATATCTGGGAATATTATTCCTTATATCAGTAGTAATTCACTACCAAGGACCCTGCAGGAAATAATACTCCAGTGCTATATTGAACCAATATTTTTGTATAGTCGTGAATCATGGACAATGAACAAAGAATCAATAGAATCACTGAGATATGGCTTTATACTTTACTGACAAGTGCTGAAAATCTCAGACAGCAAAAAAAACACCAAAATGATGGTTTTTTAAAGAGGCTGATACATTGTGATTGTCATACAACAAAATGTTCCTTGTAATGCTAAGGGAAGGTTTATAACATTTGGCCACAACTAATAAAATACAGGCAAGAAAAGATTGATGAAGGCAGAGGAAGAAATGTTCTGACATTGTAGTGAAACAAGAGAGATTCAGAACTATAAACTCCATCATGATCTGAGAGTTGTTGAGAGATCTGATCGCCTACGCCAGCAGGCATGGCACTTAATTGAATGATCTAGTCATTACTAGTGAGCAAAATTAGTTGCACAAGAATAGAGATTATATGATTTGATCATAATAATAAAACATTTCAGTTTCAGTTTGGAATATCTCCATTGCACTCCGGACATGTCCATAGGTACTCCGATCTCTTCGAATATCTCCATACCTGTCGTACTGTTCTTTTCTTGTCACAATGGCGAAACATAAAATAACAAAAGTACTGTAGTTTTACAAAATACAAAAACAATGACAATACAGAGCAACGTTTGAATAAAAAGGCCTTTATCAAACAAACGATACAACAAAAGTGACGAATGTCACAGAACACTACATATAGACTTTAACAAAGATATTACAATGGTTAGAAATGAATGTAAATATGTGACTAAAAACGAATATCGAAATAATGACAGAAAAACTATAAGTGGAAAAAGAAGAGAAACAATTTAAAAAAATCAAGTAAATATATGACTCATATACATTTAATATATACACATAAAATATAGAGCATGAGAAGGAAAAAAGGGCAAAAAAAGCTGGAAAGGGGGAATGTGGTCCCTGAGGTTTGGGACCATATAAAAAATCGGATTCTCCAGGGGAATCATATGTCATCGATGAAAATATCGAATGGAGGGCCTGCAGTTCCATCTATTTAAATTATTTTCTTCCCCCAAAACTTCCCAAACCCCAAAATAGTAGTTATGGGTTGGTTTGGTCATGATTTAACCCGTCCCACTTTACGACTAAATTGAACAAATTCCATTATAAAAATCCCCATATATTATAATTCAACTTTGACGAAAATTTATATATTTTGTAAAAATTGGGCAATTTTTAAATGATTAATACAATAAAAATTAAAACATGGATTGGGAAGATGGGGTAAGATGAATTAAATCAAATTTTAAATTTATTCAATCAAAATCCGAAAAACGCCAAAATTCTTTGCCACCTCCCCCCGGAAGGTTGCGCCCCTTTGAGAAAGGACAAAGAAGCATGGAATGTAGAAGAATTTGAGCCCCTGAGGGGTCAAGGTACCATATAAAGAAATAAAGCGATTCTCCAGGGCAAATCGACTGATGATCTCAGATGAACATGATCGAACGCAGTGACCTGACGAGTCTCCATCTATTGAAATTATTTTCGCCACGCAATGTCTTCATTCCCACTCCCACAATCGAGTCTGACGTGGATTGGTTTA
>JADZMA010002524.1:0-11759 GCA_020796225.1 Arion vulgaris
CAATATATAACACATATATTAAAATAAATATCCTTTAGACACAGTTTGAAAGACATTATTCTATATTTCAGAGTAGGGAAAGCGAATACAGTTCTCATTGATTTCGATTCATCATCACAAAAACCATATTTGGATTTAATTTATTACTACGTATGCAATTATTAGTTATTTTGATTTGTTTTACAACATGCTCTTTCTATATCTTTGTTTGTTTGTATATTTGTTTTAGTATAATTTGTGATTCGTAAATTGTTTCCTCTTTAGATCACCAACACTCCCTTATGTTTCTGGGTCTCACACGGGGAGCAAAGAATAGTAGTACTGCGACCTACAAAGCATGTCGTAAGATGCGACTATGTGATAGTCTAATGAAGTTACCCTAGTAAATAAAGTGTTGCAGAAATTGGATGTGCTGGCCTACTAGTTGGCGCACAACTTCAAAACCACTCTCTCGTAGGCTCAGATGACATTCAAATCACAAAAAGTGGTTTAACATGTGGTCGATATGAAGCGTTCGAAGAATACAAATATGAAGAATAAGATCATCTACAAACTCACAGGCTCAACGTTGGGGTATATATATTATCTACAAAACTCGCAGGCTCAACATGGGGTATATATATTATCTACAAACTCACTTGCAGGCTCAACGTGGTATATATATTATCTACAAACTCCAGGCTCAACTGGGTATATATATTATCTACAAACTCGCAGGCTCAACGTGGGGTATATATATCATCTACAAACTCTGAGGCTCAACTGGGGTATATATATCATCTAAAACTCGCAGGCTCACGTGGGGTATATATATCATCTACAAACTCTGCAGGCTCAACGTGGGGTATATATATATCATCTACAAACTCCGAGGCTCAACGTGGGTATATATATTATCTACAAACTCGTAGGCTCAACGTGGGGTATATATATTATCTACAAACTCGCAGGCTCAACGTGGGGTATATATATTATCTACAAACTCGTAGGCTCAACGTGGGGTATATTATTACACAAACTCGCAGGCTCAACGTGGGAGCAAACACCAGAATCCTCAAAACACTCTACGCTGGAAGAGTGCGACCGGTCCTGGAGTACGGCATTGCAGCATGGGGTATTGCAGCATTGAGCAGTGCATCCAACAAGCAATTTGCCAACGTGATCAGCAGTCAGAACCTCCGGTACGCATTATTACAGGTGCCATGAAGTCCCTCCCATCAAGGCGATGGAAACAATCACAGGTATGCAACCAATGTCAGACCAAAGGGAAAGGAAAGTTTTGATACTGTCTGAAAAATTGAAACAGCAAAACTCCCACCCTATGTACGCCAGGTTGAACGGACTAGAAAGGGGCAGGCTAAAGAGAACCAGCTTCGCACAAAGTACAAAGCACACCCAAGGTCCCGGTCTTACAAACTTCAAACCAAAATTGATTCCGGGCAACTGATAAGAACCAGCCGTGGAAGATCAATATGCCAGAATTAAGGGAATCAGTCCCAGGCATACTTAAGAAAGGGCAGCATGAAAACTGGGATAGAAGAAAAGTTACCAAAACATTTATAGAAACTGAGTACCTAAATGAGTGAACCCATGTGTATACCGATGGATCGGCAGTGGACGTAATCAGAGATGGCGGAGGAGAATAGTGCTATACTCTCAAGAAAGTGAAGATCACAAAGTCGATTGCCACAGGAAGTTTTCGAACAAATACCAGCAGTGACAGAGGCTAAAACAGCAACCATGAACCTAGAGAAAGAGCGCTTCGCTGTAACAAGTCATGACATTCACCGATGCTCTGTCGGTCATCACTGCACTAAAAATCGCAGCCAAAACAGAACAAGAGCTGAAAGCGATCCTCGGTGCACTAGTAAACTCACTTAAACGCACCGTCATTCAATACATACCATCACACTGCAACATAAACGGTAACGAGGAAGCCGACAGGCTAGCAAAAATAGGGGCTACTACCGCAGACTGATCACTAGATAAGCTATGAGGAGGCCAGGACAACCATCGGTTGGCAGTACAATAAACAATGGTCGAAAGACCACCATCAGCACAACAGCAGTGATGGGTATATGGTCTGTCAGTAGTGAAAAAGTTGCCCTATTCGCCTACCTACCCACACAGACTCTGAGCAGATGTTTAACAATTTTAAAATCGGCGCAACTAGCCTGTGCCACTGTGAAAAGGCGGACATGACGGCAGAGCACATACTACAAGACTGCCAGCGTTAGTAGCCTCAGAAAGAAACTTGGTCCGATAACATAGAGCTTCAGCGAGAATGCTATCGGAGAGGACAATGTCACTAAAAGCAACAGAAAATTCATTATAAAGTTTGGTTCATCCAGTCTATGCTGTATCGAGAGAGAGAGAGAGAGAGAGAGAGAGATCATTAACATATTTAAGTGTTTTCTTCTGTTTATCATCATCTTTTTTATTGTCTGATTTTGCAGGGCACATTGGTAAAGTAGTTATCTGTTTCTACACAATTCGGTTTCTGTAGCAGATTATGTTTTCATGAAATGATAACCTCACACAGAATCCACTTTACTAACATTCAACAATTTGATTAGCATGTCTTAATGATTAACCCGTAGCACCTGGGCTCCAGATATTTCGGAATTGAATGTAAGCGCTGCAAAATCCGAGCTCCCCTTATATCGGTCTGAGATTATTTGTTCACTATTTGTTGGTATTTGAAAATAAATTGTGTACAAATGTGACGTAAAGCACAACAAAGGTATTCTACATGGTTTTGCGAGATGGCGGACGCTGTTGTGTGATCTTATTGTACTGATAAGGTTATTAATTAAATATTTTCATGTTAAAAGATAATTTTGGAAATGGTCATTCTAAAAGTATAACAGTGCAAGCTGTTGAACTTGTTTTGAATCAATTTGAAAATAAATTAGACTTAGAATATGATTATTCTGATAAGGATATAGAAAGCGAGTTAGATGACCATTTAGACAAGAAAGAATTTATTTAATCGATTGATATTCAAGCTATATATGTTTAATATGGAGACAAATCTTCATTTACGGATTATTCTGGCCTTTCCCACATATTAAATCAAATATCTTTTAAAGTTTAGTATTCTGCAAATATATAATAAGAAGGAATAACGGAGATAATGGGGGTAAGTCAATAACAAATTATACAGCACTTATGATTGCTAAACTATCGTGTTTTAATATAACGTATTGTGGGCTGCTTTTGCCCATGATTTCCGGGGAAAGAGATTTGTAAACAGGTGCAGTGGTTCAAAGGGTTAATAGATTGATTGGTCAATGGGACCATCATCAATTCAATTTGGTGAATAACCATGTGTACTCGGATCTCTCTCTCTCTCTCTTACACTAGAAGATCTCAGTGGCAGTTCCTACCTGCATAGCAACGACAGGAGGACCTGATGTCATACTGAAGATAGTGAATTTTGTTGAATAAATTGAACGTCAATCTTTTGATGAATTTCTTTCAGAAGGACTAAATAACAATAGACAGATAACAGGTATATATATATATATATATATATATATATATATATATATATATATATATATATATATATATAAACATATAAATATTCTTTATTGTTTTTGCTGGCTTCTAAATTTATTTATCTCGTTGCACTGATTCACTAAACATCAACATATTGGCAGAGGAAAAACTTGTCATTTGCGTAACTTTTGATTACAGAATGAAAAGATAAATGGAATTGCCAATGAGATACATCGGATTTGCCGCTTACAGACTAGTGTATGTTTTTAAACACTGTTAACCTAAAATCAGCAAAAATGGTTCTATTAATAACCCCAATGTTAATATTAGTTTAAAACTTTGGGTTTTGGTTTTACCCAAATAAATGGTGAAAATTTTTGGGGTGTAAATTTAACAACCTGTGTTTAAAAGAACATGTTGGTATTTCATTATCAAGGCAAAAGGTCCAAAATAAAGGTCTGGCGGTTTTTCAAAAAAGGCGTGTTCGCATCCTTTGGGCACTTTTTCTCACTATCAAATATGCTATCCATCAAAGTCGCTAAAGTATAGACTTAAAAAACCAGAATGAAGTTAAGCGTCTCATCCTCGTTGCAAAGGCATCCCTCGGGGGCGATGGGGTTTTCCCCTGGTTTCTCACCATGCAGCATAGCCCAAATAAATGGAGCACTCCCATCTGAAAAAAAGTGCTATAGCCCCTTATTAATTGTAGACTTGACATTGATTTTCTAAAACTGCATTTGGATATCAGTGATTTTATCAGCCCAGAATACCCATGCCCCAAAAATAAAGCTAACCAGTGCCCATAGATGCTACTTTTTTGCACATCCAATTCCTTTTATCTTTTATGACAATTGCAAATCAGGGGCTCAAATTTTAGATTTTACAGTAACCCCTAGAATGTGTCATGTCAATTCTATTCAGAGTGTATCTCCATATTAACCGATAGGTCAAGTAATTAAGTGTGTTGCCCTTTATGTGCAATCGTGAACTTGGATACAATATGCAATAGTTAGTCCTCCCTTCAGTCACCATTAGACCCCAGGGTGTCTTAACTTCATCACAAATTGTATGATGGTAGACGCATTTGGATATGGAAATGTATACGTTGCTTTTTCTCAGTCTGTAATCAAAATATGATTTGTATCATCCCGAATCTGACGATTCCATGAGGTTGATAATTTTTACTGGCTGGACAAATTGTAATCCATCTCGGTGCCAGTACTCAGTCTTCCTCTCAGGCACATATTCAACACACTTCTTCCAGAACTGCATGTCTATCGATGAGAGGACTCACGTGTCAGAACTTCAACATCCACATTTTAAACGTCCTGTTCTGTTCGGCAACTTGCCTTTGCTTTAGCCCAGACAAGCTCTATCGGATTGAGGTAAGCATGATATGGAGGTAGTCGCAAAGACGTGTGGCCGTATTCCGCAATGATTTTGTCAATATGAAACACCTTTGTCTTATTTGTCATCCTCACCAGGTGCAACAACTCGGGTTTCAAATATATATCATCGAAGCTGACATTTTCCTTAGGAAGCCAAGTCCTAATTTGATCTTTTGTATTTGATGCAGTTGGTACTTTGTCTTCCGCTGATACTGCGTTGTGATAGGATGCATTATCCATTACCAAGCATGATGGCCTGTTTAGAATTGGAAGTAGATCTTTCTCCATCCAGTGCCTGAAAATATGTCCATTCATTTATGTGTGGTAGTTCCTACCGTCGGTACTTTTTGATTGGAAAATAAGTCAGCGTCAGTACAAGACCTTCTTCACTGCTTCCTGCATGTGTTAGTATAATACGCTGGCCTTTGCTGCTTGGTATTTTTCTTTTCTGTTCACCGTCTACTGATTGCCATTCTTTAGCATTGGTGTGGTGAGCATTGACCAGGATTCGTCCAAATATACAATATCATAGCCTTGCCTCCGCCGCTCACGGATCTGCCTCAGGTATTTACTTCGGCAAGCAATTAAATGTAGGCTTTTCAAATAATATTCCTGCCGCCTATAGTTTTTCTGAAGGTGAAGCCGGCGGCTCTTACATTTCCATAGTACTTTTAGAAATGTCTATGCTGCAATCTGATTGCAGTTTTAATTTCAGTTTCTAGAAGTAACAAGTTGATTTGTCGCAAACATTTTCAGAAACTCCCGTCTTATGACATCTATGTCAAAGTCGTCAATTGTTCTTTTCCGTCCTTGCTTGACATTGGTGCACTTTGTGTCCTGTTTAATCCATCGGAAAAGGATTCTCTATTCAGACCAAGCGCCAGTTGCGTTCGTTTCTCAGGGTTATGATATAGCAATATTATGACCTCTCTTAGATTCCCTACGGAAGTGTTGGTATAGTAAACTTAACCCTGCATTGTTATAATATGCCTTCAACTCATTATGAATGTGATATCAATGTCAGGTTTTGATAAGCAGACAAATATGATACAATACTTCATACAAAAAACGAGATACCCCTATAACTATACAACGGTACCCCAATTATAACGTCATATGCTTTCCGCTTTCAAAGTCGACTGGGTTGGTTTGCGGAATTGGTGAAATTGTTGTTTACTAACGATATTTCAATGTTACCATAATGTATTTTTAGAACAACGCGTCTGTTTTACCGTAGTCTGTTATAGTCTGTCCATTAATTCGTGAGCACGTTTGAAATTGATTTTCTCGAAAACTACCTGTTGGATCTCAGTGATTTTTCAAGCAGCCTTAGAATATCCATGACGCTAAATATTTTTTTTTCAAGAAAATTTGTTTAAAGTTTGAAATATTTCTTCTTCAGGTTATATTAAAATCAACTCCCCGGTTGTACCAATATTCATATCTCTAGACGCGTTGTTCTAAAAAACATTATGGTAACATTGAAATATCGTGAGTAAACAACAATTTCACAAATTCCGTAAACCCGATCGACTTTAAAAGCGGAAAGCATATGACGTTATAATTGGGATACCGTTGTATAGTTATAGGTGTATCTCGCTATTTATGAAACTTTGTATCATATTCGTTGGCTTTTCAAACGACATTGATATAAATTCAAATGGTCTGAATAATTTATAAAAATCAAAGGTTCGGTTTTCTATCCTTCGTGGGGAATCTAAGAACGTCATCTATATTGCGATATTCATAACCTGAAAAAACAATGGCGTTGGTCTAAAAGAAAAAAATTTTTTCCGATGGATTAAACGGGAAAAAAAAGTGCATAATGTCAAGAAAGAAGAAAAAAACAATTGACGCGACAAGATGCCCAAAGCAGATTTTAAAAATTTTTGCGACAAATAGCTTGTTATCGGAAACTGAAATTAAAACTAATCAGATTGCAGCGACTTTTTCTAAAGTACTCTATGAAAATTGCCCCGAAGTAAATTTTGAGGCGATCCGTGAGCAGTAGGCGGCTTGAATTATATTTGGACAATCGGGGTTCCCCCACACACCAATGTAAAAAATGCAATCGTGCATGAACGAAAAAAAAAAAAAGCAAAAAGGGCCCGGGGTTACTAAAAATGCGGGAACAGGGGAAAAAGGTCTTTCAAAAAACCGGCTTTTCCAATAAAAAAGTACCGGGTAGGGGACTCCCAAAAAAATGAATGGACTTTTTTGAGCGGATGGAAAGATCTCTTTTCAAACAGAATATGCTTTTAAATGGATAATCATCCTATCCTACCGGTATCAGGGGAAAGAAAAAAGTAAACTCATAAATAAAAAAGAAAAATGGACTTGGCTTGTGAAAATGTCAGCTTCGATGAAAATTTAAAAACCCCGGTTTTGCACCTGGTGGGATGACAAATGAAAAGGTTTTTCTATTGACAAAATCTTGGGGAATACGGCCACACGTCTTTCGACTACCTCCATATCATGCTCCCTCAATATAGGCTTTCTGGGCAAAGAAAAAAGGGCAATTTGCCGAACAAAACAGGACTTTAAAATTTGATGTTAAAGTTCACAGTCCCCCCCAATAAAACCCAGTTCTGGAAAAGTATGTTGAACATGTGCTCGGGGAAAGACAGTACTGGCAGAAGGTTAAAATTTTTGTCCCATAACAATTATCAACCTCATAAATCTCGTTGGATATAAAATCATATTTGTTTAAAGAAAACCACACCCCCTTCCCAAGTCCATCAACAATTTTAATGAAAAAAAACCCCTGGTCTAAGGGTGCCCGAAGGAGACCTATTGTATTGTATGATTCCCCCAAAAAACAACACTTTTTTGACCTTAAAGTTTGGAATCCCTCTGAATAAAAAGGGGACAAATTCGGGGTTTTCAAAAATCAAAAAATTTCCCCTTTTTCTTGTAAAAATTCAGGAATTCGCCGTGTGCAAATCAAATTTTGGGACTACGTTACTTTATTTTAGCGTCATGGATATTCACCAAAAAATCACTGATCAACACAGTTTTCGAAAAATCAATTCACCGTGCTCACAATTAATGGACGATTCCAAATTTTAAAATCGGGGGGTTGGGTTTTAAATAAACCGAAAAAGAAATATTTCCATCAAATTTTCTTGGAAAAAAATATTTCTCTGCGTCTGGATTTCTAAGGCGCGCTCACTGATATCAACAGGTTTTTCAAAATCAATTTCAAACTTCCGTTTGGACGCTATAGGGATCACCCTTGCACGATCTATTGGCTGTGTGAAACCCTTTCAATCGGGCCCGCCCCGGTTGTCGTGCTGCGGGCCTGTTCCTATAGGGCCCCCAAATATATCGAGCTTTGGGGATTGAAAATTGAAGACATTGAAGATTGTCTGGTGCCTTTTATGGGGCATTCACTACCTCTTTAAAATTTGACAATGGCTGCAGAAAAATCACGTGCCGCTAGTATGGGATTAATTTCAGGTCTTTAAGGGCCTCCAATAATCTTTCATAAAGATATATAGAAAATTAAAGGGGAAAATGATAAAATTTTTAAGATATGGGGAGAAAAAAATTTTTTTTTTTTCTTGTTAAGTTGCCCCCCCTTTAAAAATTATAATATAATAATACAGACAATAACACTTTTGACATAATAACATAAACAAAAAGCTAGACTTTAAAAAATTTATTGATTCAAAGTATATATATTTTTATAGGGTGTTATGAGATACACAAATATGGAAATAAATGGGCAGTGTAGTATATATATATATATAAACACTTTGGAAACTTTTAATATAAACTTTTTTATAAGAAATATCGTAGTACATTATCTGATTGTGTTGTCTTTGATAAAAAATATGGGGAAAAAGTTTCTGTGTTGTTCTATGTAAATTTTGGCTTGTGTTTAAAAACATTTTTTCCCCCCCTGTGATTCTTTTATGGTACATCTAAAAATATATTTTTTCTAAAATATTGTGTTGTTTGTAAAACCCTTGCTATTTTTATTTAGCCCCCGAAACAGTGGTATGGTTTACTAAAAAAAATTCAAACCCTTCATATTCTTTGAAAATGGGTTCTTACTCTATAAGTTTCCCCTGAAAACGGGGGCAATCAAACTAATGCCCCCTGGCTATTTAAAAAAGGGTTAGGGATGCTGTAAAAAATTTTCTCAAACCGTTTTGAGACCTGAAAAACTCCTGAGGGGGGTTTAAACAACCTCAACAAATGTCCTCCCTGGGCTAAGTATAACTTAGTGCCCATTTCACAAATTAAAATCGGAACGATCTCGAACTATCTAGAAAATCGTAATAAAACTCTAACATTCGAAAATTTGCGTATTGATAAAAAAAAGCCTATCTTAAGGGAAAAGATCCCAAATGTATTTTTTTTAACTTTTTCCCCCATAAATATCCTCCCTTTCGTCATATTTTTAAACAGGGTTTTATTAAGCCCCCTGTCTCACCCCCCGAAGTATGATGTCTAAGTGCATGGCCTTATTTCGGAGGTCTTACCATAAGGTTCCTAAAGCAGGTCTTACGGTTATGGAGGCCCCAAGTCTCTATCCTCGCGACGTGACGTACACTATCCCTTTTTAAAAAAAAGAGACAGGCATTCAACCCTCGATATATTTTACAAAAATTTAAAACCATGTTTGAGATACCTTTTTAACAGGTCGCTGTAAATTTGCCCCCTCATAACTACGTTTAAAAGTTCGACGACTACCGCAAAGTTTGGTCCATCAGCATAGGCCCCCTTTCCCTATATCAGCTCTTGTGACGTAATTTTTTTAAAAGTTGGTCTCTCAAAAAAATACTAAAACTGTGGGACATTTCACCTCCCCACCCAAATAGGGTTACATCAAAAACCCCCCAAACTGTTTTTGGTGATGGGTCCCCATTTGAAATTTTTTGTTCGTCTTAAAAATTTCTGATTGATTGATCTTTTTTTAAATCCCACATTCCCATTTCAATAAAACCTTCTTCATTATCAAGTACCGAATATCTATTTATTTTAAAAGGGTCAGCTGGGGGTTTTGTTTTTTGGGTTAATATCTCTCCTTGAGTAAGTGGACAATTTGGATGTCCATAAAAACAAACAACCTGAAACATACGGTTCGATTTTTTTTTCCCCACCATCTCCCCTAATATGTCGAACCCAAACGCACCCCGCTCCCTTGGGTGTTTTTTAAATAAATACTATGAAAAGTCCCCCAAAATTAACCTTCCCGACACCGGATGATGTAAAAAATTGGCACGGTGTGGTCTGAAATCCTCAGGTTGTCTGTAACTGCAAGTCTGCCCTTTTTCTGCATCAAGGTCCATAGATAAAAAACTTGCATCCCTTTGATACCCTGGACAACAACCCTTAAAATTTTTTCCTTTTCAGTATCTATAAAAAAAAAAGGAACCCCTTTTCAAAATGTCTTATAGATCTTTTAGTTTGGAACACAAGGAAAAACTACGTCTTTTAAGATTTTTAAATAAAATTTTAACAAAAATTTCCCCGGGAACTTTATGGCATTTTAAAATATCAATTTTTAAATAATAAAAAAAAACCCTTTTTTTTCTAAACACAAAAAAAGGGTCATCTATTATTGCCAAATAAGAAAATCTCTTAGTGTTTTTTATCTAACTTATTTTTAAATGTTTATTCATAGGGGAAATTTAGTTTTTTTAAAATTAAAAAAGCGAATGTGGAGTGATTTTTCTTCAATTTATTTAAAATTTAAGTATTCTAGAAAAAAGCTGGTTCCTCTCCTTATAGGCGGGCCGTCTTGAATATGAAAAGCCAACGGAAAATGTGAACGCGTCAACCCAAACTAAACATCGTCCTATGCAAAAATTCGTTCCAAAAAAAAAAAATGAAAAAGTCTACGTCGAGATTGAAAGTAAAAAATTCCATCATCCTGTCCCCCTACGCCTCATCAACTACCCCACCCCCAATATTCACCACCTCACGGGTTACGGCATCCGAAAAAATTGATCAATTAATACAACAACAGCAAATCACACCCATACGAAAAAAAACTATAAACCCTGCAGAAATCGTTCAATTCCCCCGGTTATCATCATCCCTTAGTTGATGTTTCATACACTGCCCCAGATTACAAAAATATATCGACAACTGGCCCCCATTGCCATAAAAAATAAACAAAACATTCTACCCACCTATTATACAGTCCCATGGGAAAACCCAATAGGGGGTGATCCTTGAAAAATCTGTTTAAAAATCAGACCCTCATTTCAAAAATTTAAATTTCAGTCATACCTATTCTAACATGGGAAAAAAATGACTGATTTTTCATCCTCCTCTAACAATCCCGTTTTAGACAAAAATCTTAATTAATAATAGGACCGATTTTCGAAATTTTTAAATCTTTTCCGACAGCGATATTCTAAATTATTGCATCAAAGACCATCAAGTAAATATTGTATCCATTCCATAGTAGGTACAAGTTTTTATCTCTATAAATTCAAACTACCGGGTTCTGTTTGCCCCACCACAAAGTATACAATAAAAAAATTGAAATTTCAATTGACTCCCTCCGAATTCAGATTCTTTTTCTTTTTTGTCTGGCTGTTATAAGGGGTAGTTAAAAATGTTAGGCAACCCTTCTCCTGATTCATCAAAAAAAAAATCTTTTTTGTTAATCTGTAACCCACATTAGAAACATGTTTCGGTATTAAATAGATTCTTTTAATCGTGATAAACAGGGTTGACCCCCAAACTAAGGGTATATAGCTATAAAAATACCATGCTCATCTTTTTATAATCATTTCATGTACTCAAATAATTTTATAAACCAAACGTTTTTGTGTCCCAAATGAAACTCGGGCCCAAATATTGCTGTTGACCCCACGAAAAACGTGTTTATTTTGGGAAACAGGG
>JADZMA010002525.1:0-11755 GCA_020796225.1 Arion vulgaris
ACAGACTAAATCAAACATTATCATCGAAACTTTTCTAAAAGCAAAGAAAACAGATACAACAAAATAAATAAAATGTTTTCTCGGGATCGCGAGAGAGAGAATGTTTTCTTATTATCGATCACAATCAGATGAAATTGTTGAATATGATTGATTGTGGAACAAATGCTGATGACAAGGATTATGATATATCTTTGAATGTGTAAGCATACACATATCTTTAATTGTGATTGAGATTTGTAAAGTCTGATTTGAAAGAATTTCAAGTCTGAAGAAACCCCAAATATTTATTCATTTATACTAGTATTGCATTGTACCGTAAGTAGAGTTCTATTAATTTATACTAGATTGTACCTTTAAAGTAGTAGTTCTAATCATTTATACTAGTATTGTACCGTAAGAAGTTCTTTCACTTATATACATTGTACCGTCAGTAGTATTTCCCTATTCATTTATACTATGAATTTACTTCAGTATGGATTCATTCATATACTGGCTTGTACTGTCGGTAGTAGTTCTATTCACTTATATAGTATTGTACTGTCGTAGCAGTTCTATTCATTTTTGCTTTAAATGTTCATAGAATTTCTTGTGCTGTACTTTCAGGCGTTCATTAATACTGCCAATGAAATCTATCAAAAGATACAATATGGAGTCATTTACGGTAATGAAGAGGTATAGTTCATTCACGAATATTGTATATATTAATTGTGATAATTGAATTCACAGGACTTGGGCTGCAGTCTTATCTATCTGTATTTTTCTCTAATCATGTTTGCCTTACATCGTCAGGTCGAAAAGGAGACACATGGGCAGCTTCCCCTACTTTGTTTTTTTTCTTCTGTCCTCTGTTTGTCTCGGAAATTTAGGGGTAAAAAGACTTTTTTTAGAAGGGTTTTGTGTCTTAAAATATTTCTTTTCCCTCTTTTATCTCGGGGTCACTTTTACGTGGCCGGGCTTTTTCTTTCGTATCAGACAACATTGTAAGAAGTGTTTTTAGGGCTGTAGTCTATCTATCTGTTATTCTCTAATCATGTTTTGCCTCACATCTTCAGGGTAAGAAGTGTTTTTTGGGCTGTAGTCTATCTATCTGTCTATTCTTTTAATCATGTTTGCCTCACAGTTCAGGGTAAGAAGTGTTTTGGCTGTAGTCTATCTATCTGTCTATTCTCTAATCTGTTTGCCTCACACTTCAGGGTAAGAAATGTTTAGGGCTGTGTCTATCTATCTGTCTATTCTCTAATCATGTTTTTCCTCACATCTTCAGGGTAAGAAGTGTTTTAGGGCTGCAGTCTATCTATCTGTCTATTCTCTAATCATGTTTGCCTCACATCTTCAGGGTAAGAAGTGTTTTAGGGCTGTAGTCTATCTATCTGTCTATTCTCTAATCATGTTTGCCTCACAGCTTCAGGGTAAGAAGAGTTTTAGGGCTGCAGTCTATCTATCTGTCTATTCTCTAATCATGTTTGCCTCACAGCTTCAGGGTAAGAGAGTTTTGGGCTGCAGTCTATCTATCTGTCTATTCTCTAATCATTTTCCTCACAGCTTCAGGGTGAAGTGTTTTGGGCTGCAGTCTATCTATCTGTCTATTCTCTAATCATTTTTTGCCTCACAGCTTCAGGGTAAAAAGGTTTTTGGGGGCTGCAGTCATCTATCTGTCTATTCTCTAATCATGTTTGCCTCACAGCTTCAGGGTAAGAAGAGTTTTGGGGCTGCAGTCTATCTATCTGTCTATTCTCTAATCATGTTTGCCTCACAGCTTCAGGGTAAGAAGAGTTTTGTGGCTGCAGTAGAAGTGAGAAAACATATTTTTGTAAAAAGAAATATCTACTAGATCGTCAAAGTAAAATATTTTAAGTTAACTTTGCTTTTGGCGCTAGAAATATATTTTAAGTTAACTATTGCTTTTGGCTTAGGAAGACTGGCATGAGTTGTTGAGGCCTTCCCCAACTCAAAAAGAGAGAAATTGCTTGGCAGTAAATATTTTTAAGTTAATTTGTTTTTGGCATCTAGAAACAATTTTAGGCCAATATTAGGGATACATTTAAGCCAAATATTATTGTTGGGAACAGAAATTTTAGGTCAAATATTATTTTGGGAACTAGTATATTTTAGGTTAGAATTATTGTATTTCAAGTTGACTTTGTCTAGCTAATCGATGATTTCGCCCCTATTTGGACGAACTCAAGAAAAGTGAAGAAATCTGAAAATGGCTGCCAACCACTAGTTGCAGCTGTTTTTTGTGTGTTTTCCCATCCAGAAGCACTTTAAACTTTTCAGCTCTTCGGCTCGGTGCCATGGACATCGTAACCCTTCGGTTCGGTGCCACCACCGTAAATCTAGGGGAAACTGTGCTTTTTGCCATCCCGGAATTGAACCCGCACACACAGAGGACTTGCACCCGTAGTCCAACGCGCTACGAACACGCTGGGCAGGCGGGCAGTTGCAGCTGTTAAAGGAAGAAGACGGATATATATTGTCATACTCTGAGAATAAAGGAATCGTGGGCATATCCTTTACGACGAGCCATCAACCACAGTTTGTTTGTTTGTTTGTTTGTTTGTTTGTTTTGTTTTTTAGTAGGTTAAAGCCTTTTTTAAGCGAGGCACGCCTTTAAACCTAAGGCGAACCTTTTATTGGTTATATCAGGCTGAGGCAACAACGAGAAAAAAAATTGCTCCTTTCGGAGAATCAAGGTTCATCAACCACAGTAAACGAGTCGCTGATTTTCTATACCCCCCTTATACGTTCTCTGAGAATAAACGATCAAATAATCGAAGCAGGCATTGAAGAGGATGCACAAGCATGCATTAAAGAGGTGCAAAAGCATGCTTTTAAAAGAGGGATGCAAAGCATGCATTGAAGTGGGATCACACGCATGCATTGAAGTGGGATGCAAAAGCATGCTTTTTAAAAGAGGGATGCAAAAGCATGCTTTAAAAGAGGATGCACAACATGCATTGAAGTGGGATCAAAAGGTTCCAAAAAAGAAAGGATGTATAGAAACCATGAATGAACTTTACTAGGAGATAGGCAGAGATATCGGACTTAATTAAATAGGAGGGTTTGAACAGTTGCTAGCATAGAATGGTAGGAAAAATTTGGGCTTGCAAGCTACAGGAACAATATGTAAATTATAACTGCAGGGGAAAATATAAAAAGACAAGAAAGTTAATAAAAGCAAAGTGTCGCAAAAGTCTTTATCGGACAAAAGCATCTCGATGTTTAGGACCACATTTCCATATGCTTCTGTCCAACTTGCGTAGGGGTCTATTCACGTTCTCGGGGTAAACCACAAAAAGTGATTCACTTTGTTATAAAACGAACGCTTTTTCCAGCTGTCCATATTGTTAAGGCACCCAAAAATCTCATTGACAGCTAAACAACAGATGATCAACCGCATTTTCCTGCCTACTTTGTGTTACCAGAGCCAAACATGGACAATGAGCAAAAGCGCAGTTACAAAAATAACTACATGTGAAATGAATGCGGTAAAAACGACACAAAGAAGTAGACTCCGATGTTTAAAGTCATAATATTGGGTGTAAAAAGGAAATAATGCAGAATGGAAGAAGATTGCACGGCAGATAAATCATCAAGGTAGTCGGAGATGCGCCTGGGGATAAGAACCGGACAGGAGTCCATGATGACCAGGTCAAAGAAGAAAATGGCGATGGGCCGGACATACCCTACGAGAAACAGTCGAGTGTCACTAGAAAAACACTTGAGTGGAACCCCAAGAAAACGAAAAGAGGATGTTGAAACAGATCTGGAGACGAAGTCTTCTTGGAGGAACTGAAGTGTTGATCTGTCCCGGGAGACTATGAAAACAGCCGAGACCGGAAAGTGTCAACAACTGTTTAGGCCCCATGCCCAGAGGGCGGTGGAATAAGTCAAGTATGGTGCAGTTTTCCCATCGGTCCATTTAAAAACTGTTTTAGATCTTAATTTGTGTTCACCAAATGAGAAAATGGATATGTGAAACAGCCTCCCTTTTAGAGTTAGATGAATAAATGAGGTGTATAAAAGTCAACCACAGCCTCCTGTTTGGTTAGATGAATAAATGAGGCTGTATATAGTCAATCACAGCCTCCTGTAGAGTTAGATGAATAAATGCGGCTGTATATAGTCAACCACAGGGCCCCCTGTAGAGTTAGATGAATAAATGCGGCTGTATATAGTCAACCAGCCTCCTTAGAGTTAGATGAATAAATGAGGCTGTTATGTCAATCACAGCCTCATGTAGAGTTAGATGAATAAATGCGGCTGTATTAAATCAATCACAGCCTCATGTAGATTAGATGAATAAATGGGCTGTATATGTCAACCCCAGCCTCCTGTAGAGTTAGATGAATAAATGGGCTGTATATAGTCAACACAGGGCCCCCTGTAGAGTTAGATGAATAAATGAGGCTGGATTCATAATTTTTGCTCAAGAATAGTAAGACTGCGACATACAAGGCATGCTGTAGAGGCGAATAAGATAGGGGCCTGGGAAGCTACTCTAGTAAGTAAAAGCTCGTAAATCGATGTCCCGGCTACTGTTGGCGCATAACTGGCACAACCTCTCAATCTTAGATCGCATACAGACCACAAAAGTGGTTTAAATAAGTGGTCGATATGAAACGTTTCAAAAAAGAAGTCGAATACACTAAAAATCACGGATTCGGTCGGGCGATAAATCTCTTGCCGACTTAAAATAAAAAATATGTACAATGATTGTCAAACCCGTTCTCACTCCCCGAATGTTGAATTCTTCTATCTGGCATCAAAGTTGGAACACAGACTTCATCAGCAGCTGAATCCAACTGATCTAATCAAGTATATCATCATTCAGAATATGTGATATCTCCCCATCGAAGGTTGGGTGATTTTTCTTCTCCATCTGTTCCCTAAACCTGGGACACTCCTCGGGTGTCCCGGGTTTAACATTTGGGGCCCATTCTCTGCCAGTTTTAATCAGGGCTGTCCCCGCGTTATATATTTGGCCCCGTTTCGCCAGCTTTTTTTCTTCTTTGCGTTCGTTCCCCGAAATTTAATCCTCTTTGAAAGTTTGATCTTGCCAAAACGTGTATCGTTCACTTGGTTTGGGAGGGCCCTAAACCCCGCTTCTAAAGTTTGGACACTCATCGATTTCATCAAACCTCCTTAGTCGCCCTTACGACAGTGGCAGGAAAGTGGGTTTTATTCTTTCACCCAAAAAGGGGGCCGGTCCCCCGGGGAAATTACAATCAGGGCCATCCTCCTTTTCATTATGGGCCCCAATTTCTGCCAGCTTTTAAAGATAATCTGAATTTTAAGACAAAAAATCATTTCGAAATCCCAACCCGAAAAATACTGTTCGGGACATACTACCCTGGGTCATTAAATTGTTCAGTCTCGGGCCTATATGTCCATGCGCCCCGGGTACTGCAGGTGTAACGATGTTTCCCTTTTTCGTTTGTCCCATCAGCCCCAAAACTCCTTTCCCCCGTGTGTGTGTTTTGTTGCTTCGTGCCTTATAGGCTGTGTGTGTATAACATATTTTGCGTATATTTGGATATATAGAGCGGTAAGTTAACCCAAAAAACTCTTGGTGTGAGGTTGGACTACAAAGGCCCGCCCGGCAAAATTACATGCCTCTGAACGGGAGAAAAACCCCCCTAAGGAGGATACTGGTATAGGAAAGGGGAAAGGTAAAGCAAGTTTTCCAAAAATCAGTCCGCCGGGTTAGCTCGTTCATCGGGGCGAACAAAAAAAAACCCATTAATCCTCCACAGTATTCCTGGCACCCACCATTAATCCTTCCATTTTCCTCCATTCACTCACCTAAATCCTTTCCCCGTTTACCGTAATATCAAATAACCAACTACCCAAGACACAAGACAAGAGCAATGAAGCATACTAAAGAGAAGATGGAAATGGTCCTGTTTGGAATGGACAAGAAATGCCTGCAAGGGGGTCCCCCGAAAACCCGAGGGAAAAAAAAAAAGGCAGACCGGGCAACAGGGCGCATGATGGAAAAGGAACTGGGCACCCCTCTCTGACGTGGGGCTCTGCGCTGAAGGTTGCAGGACAGGAGGCATGGAAAGTCCTTTTTAGCCCCATGTGTCACTGGCGGGGGGTTAAGTAAATTAAAACATTACCGGCCCCCCTCACCCATTGATACCTTCACAATTCTGTGCCACCCCTCCCCCTTAATCCTTACGATTCTGTCCCCCCACCATAATATTTGTATTACGGCCCATACCCCTTAAACCTTCCAGTTCGTGCCCAACCCTCCCTTTCCCCTTGTCTACGTGCCACACTCCCAGTAATACCCCCAGTATTTTGCCACCTCCCGTCCTTTTTTCCTTTTGTTCTTTAAAAATGTCATATTCAATTTTTCTCTTTATGAACTTCACTGTCTTTTTTTAGCTCCCCGGGGCCGTGTTTTATTCATTTTTCTTAGGCCAGTGATTTCCCTTACTATTCAAAGGGGTCTTTAAGTATTGTTAGTCTGGTTTTGTCCCATTTTTGGGTGAATTCCCAAACAATTTTTATACATTTGGGTGCGGGGCCTGTGTCCCTTTTTAAGGCGCAGAATAAAAATTTTTCCAATCCCTTATATTATAGTAATGTTTGTTTGGGATTTTTGGGTTTTCATTGTTTTTTCATCCTTTTCTTTTTGGGGGTAGGTAACTGGCAATCCGGCTGCTCTCCTGCAGCACCTTCCCAATCGGTCTGCTGTTTCATTTCCCGGTATTCCGGGGGGGTATCCACTGCAAGACGCCCCTGCGATGTTTGGGAAATTTAGACAGAGGGTCAGTTTTGGGAATTTTTTCGGGACTGAAGTGCGGGTTGTTTTTGCATCAGTCAAAATGGGGTTGAGGATCGGTCGGTATTCAACAGTTTTCGTTACCTTGATTGCCTGTTTCTGCATCATAGTTGTGACAGAATTTCCCTTGGTATTTTAATCCATCTCTAGTTGTTTGGGTATTCTATTACCTTGCTCCTCCATTCTTCCATTTTGCTGACCCACCCGTTTCGGACCCAGGGAATGGGGTATTCTTCACAAGTAAACAAGTGACTGTTTGGGGTTTTCCTTCTCCTTTCAGATTTCCTTTCACTTCTGTCGGGATCTACTTCTTTGTTTTTCCCAAGGGGGTTTTCTCCCAAAAACTTTGGGAAATTTTCCAACTTTGGTGGTCTGATTTTGCCTATTCAGTTTTTTTGGCCTGGTGAATAAAGCTGCCTTTTTACCCAATCTGGATTTTGGAATCTTTTTTCCATTGGGTGGTTGGCTTTCCAAAACTTTTCTGCCTGGTCATCATTTTTGTGTCCCCTTTCTCTGGTGTTTTCCCCCCTTTTTCCATTCCACTTTGGGTTTAATTGCTCCTGTTTTGACACAAAGCGCCTGGTTTTGTTATCCAGTTTTTAATGTGGTTTTTTGAGTGGACCCATGGGGCCCCCATTTCCCGGGTTTGTTATGCCTTGGAAAAATTTTTTTAATTTTTTTGACGGGCCCCCCATGGTTCCTTAACTTTCTCAGGATTCCCTTTTCCTTTGCTGCTGCTTGTTGATGGTGTTTCCCACTCAGTCTTCATCAATGCTCCAGATGGTGGGTTTTGTCTTCTTTTAAAAGGTTCCCCATTTTTTTAATTGCCACTTTTTTGGGAGAGAGAAAGGTGAGTGCTGCATTATCTGTTTTGATGAAAAATCTGTTGGCCCATGAGGTTAAGGGATTACAGCTTTTTTTATCAATTTGGGCCCTGGCTATCTTTGGCCCCCCATATTCCCAGATCATCAGCCATTAACTTTTACTCCTTTTAACTCAAACCATCGTTGTAAAATAAGAAAAGTGGGGGACAAATTTCCCCCTTTAGGGCAATGACGCAGAAATTTTATCGGGCCCATCTAGATACTCTCTTTTCTTTATGGGTTTTTTTTTATATTTTACATCCCCCCTTTATTCTAAATTTCTAAAATTTCTTAGCAGCCCTTCTTAAACCCTGTCAAAGTTTTCCTTGGGTTTCCATGTCGTAGTCCCTTTTCTTATTTTGGGAAGCGTCCTCAATCTCCTGAAAAGGTACGTTGCTTGGTCTTGAAAGGTACACTGCCTAAACCTCCTTGAACAAGAATTTTTTTTCAAGATACCCCCGCAGTCGGAATTGATTTCTTCATTGTTTTTTAGACAACTTTTAAAACTGATCGGGTTTTGCTGGGGGAAGAAGAACTTTTTCCAGGTTTGAGGTATCGGTTGCTTCTCCAGGTCTGTGGAAATTTTAAAAACCCAAAAATTTTGTAAAACTGCAGAAATTTGTTTTTTTTCTGAAGTTCCCAAATTCTTAATCTCCTTGGGCCTCCATATCTGGGGATTTTCTCAATTTTAATTTGGTTTTATTTCCCCGTTCTTTTAAAATTTATTGGGCTTTATCACCCGGTATTTTTTCCTTTTTTTTTTGCTTTTTTTCACGAATCTCTCCTTTTTTTGCATTTCCCAAAATTGCCTAAAAGGACCAAAAGATCAGCTGCCTTTTTCCTGTGAGGATGTTTCCCTCTTTTTTTGCATCTTTATTTCTCCCCCCCAAAATTGTTTTACATTCCCAGCTTCCGGATTTTTTCAAAGTTTAGGACTCTGTTTTCCTTCCCACTCCCCCCCCTGGCCCGCAGCTTTGGGCCCCTTTAAATATACCTTGGATGGTTGGTTTTGGTTTTTCATGGGGTGGTCTCCCTTTTCGGGAAATTTTCCATTTTGTATAGTTCAATTCACTCTCATTAAAGGGGATTGCTTTTAACCCCCCAGGGTTTTTTGGGGTTTTTATCATCCTTTTAACTATCAATACCTTGTTGTGTCCCTTTTCATGTAGACCCAGTTCAGTATACGGGCGTTTATACATTTAATCTGCCTTCTTTAAATTCCAGATGAGGTGCTCTCCTGATGAGTTGATTTTCAACGGGAAAAAACTGGGGTGGTCGCGCCTCCCCTGTTTTCCCCAAAAACTGTTGTTCCATTTGGTCGAGGGTGGGAAAAGTCGGGTGGGGGTGTGCCATATCTGAGTAAGGGTTGGCATCTTTTCGGTCAAGGTTGTTTTTTGTTCCATTTTTAAACCCCCCGCCCCCACGTTGTGGTATCCCCACTCTTTTGGGGATTTAAATCCCCCACACTATAGTTTTTTTTTGGTTTACCCGTGCCGGGGGGCGTACTTGGGCAGTAGTAGGTTAAGGGAAAATCTGAGCGTCCCAAGACGCATCTGATATTTCCCCCCCCCGCTCCTCAAACCCGACGGGGGGGTGTTTTTCCAAGGTCATACCCCACCTTTTTTCGGTCTGATCGGGCACTGGGAAACCTCCTTTTAACCCCATCCATTCAGGGGGTTTGCAGCATACATGCTTTTTTTCATTTGGGGTTTTTCAAAATTTTTTCCCCGAGCCATCTTTTTCTTTCACCCTCACATTCCATCATTATTTGATTTGGGTTTCTCTATTCTCATGCCCCCGGCTCCCGGGGGAAATGAGGAATCCCCTGCTGGGGGTTGGGCCCTTTCGGGGGAAAGGGCCCCGGGACTGCCCCGCCTGAGTGTCCGTCGGGGAGGGACCATATCTTTTT
This sequence comes from Arion vulgaris, assembly GCA_020796225.1. Lineage (NCBI taxonomy): Eukaryota > Metazoa > Mollusca > Gastropoda > Stylommatophora > Arionidae > Arion > Arion vulgaris. The sequence goes on from JADZMA010002525.1 coordinate 9,566, forward strand.
TAAAAACATGACATATTCAAAGGTTTATGCGTGGGAACCGATTGCTATAGCCCTCTTTTTTGGGTTCCCGACTTAGACTCTTCCAGAAGGGGTTGGTCCTGGGGATAAAAAAAAAAAAGTAGAGATAAAAACAAAAAAAAGATGCCCCCCTCAAGAGAAGGAGGGGTCATTTCCCTATTGGGGATGGGTTGGTTGCAGCCCGACATTTTCCACTTGGGGGGTTCTGTTCCCTTTGGGCCCCGCCCCCTTTTGGGCGGCTTTTTCCTTCAGTCTTTGGGGAGCCTGCCAGGGTTAGACTCCCACAAGCCTAAGGATCACCAAACCCAAAACCCCCCCCGAAAGGTAGGCTAATCTGGGGGACTCACCCAGAAAACCATATATTACCATCCCAAACCCACTCACCCATTAATACCTTCACAGTACTACCATGCATCCCTATGTAACCTTTCATTTGTTTGAAGGAATAAAACACCTCAAGTTTGTATGGTGGGGACACTGATAAAAAAGGAAAGAGGTTCTCCACAAAAACCAGTCAAAAGCGCATACCAGGTGCCTGACTATCTGAGTTCATAGGAATGAACACAAGAAGAAGAATAATAAAGAACAAATTTCAAAACAAAAAACCAAACAAACTTGACTTTTCCCAATGGATGTGTTTTATTCACAAGTACAAGGAGTTTCCCATTATGTTCTCATTCTCACTGAAATTTATCAAAGCAAAACAAACAGATGGAAAAGATACTCAAAATAAGTCTCACATAAATAAATGGACCAAAATAAATTATAAAATCCAATGAACAAAAGTTATCACTTCTAAATTTCCCCCAAAAAAACTATATATAACTTCAAATGGTTTATAAACTAATACAATATTGTTTTTATTTGAAGCAAACTTTTTAAAAATCTGATTAAATTATCTTTAAAATGTGAGCATGACTTGTCAGGCAAATCAAAACTGGATGAAAATTTCATGAAATTTAAATATAATCAACTCTGGATTATCTAATCTAATGGGGTGGATAATCAGAATCATGGATGAAACAAACAATCCGGATGGTGGTATAAGATGGATATTCTTCTTTGTCACTCTTCTCTCAGTCAACAAATTAAACCATCATGGGCTTCAATAAACTGTATTATTTGCTTGAGATCACCCATAGGAATATTCAGCTTTGAATGTACAACATCTGAGTTATCCATATTTGAAGACAATACACTGAGTTGTCCATATTTGAAAGTACAACATCTGAGTTGTCCATATTTGAAAGTACAACATCCGAGTTGTCCATATTTGAAAGTACAACATCTGAGTTGTCCATATTTGAAAGTGTAACATCTGAGTTGTCCATATTTGAAAGTACAACATCTGAGTTGTCCATATTTGAAAGTACAACATCTGAGTTATCCATATTTGAAAGTACAACATCTGAGTTGTCCATATTTGAAAGTACAACATCTGAGTTGTCCATATTTGAAAGTACAACATCTGAGTTGTCCATATTTGAAAGTACAACATCTGAGTTGTCCATATTTGAAAGTACAACATCTGAGTTGTCCATATTTTCTTCCCTTCTTTCTAAGGAGTCTAAAGATGAAGGACTGACTCCATTGCATCGGTTTGACCTGATATGGCTCAGATCCTCTCCCAGAGTAATGGCTGCCCCTGCCGAGAGTATTGTGCACAGCCTGAACTCTGTAAAATCCTAGGGATCTCTGAAAAGAATGCACTAGTGAACTAAACAGTAGCTGTCCGATTCAACCCATGATCTTTGGAACGCAAAGCAAAGGTTTAATCACAGAGTCTCTACATTCATGTCAAAACTTGTATATCTATAACAGAGAATGTTACAATGCAAAGGTTTAACCACAGAGATCTCTACATTCATGTCGAAGCAACTTGTATATCTATAACAGAGAATGTTACATTAAAGATTCAATTCATGTAAACATTGTATATCTATAACAGAGAATGTTACTGTACAAACAAGATCTCTACATTCATGTAGAAGCAACTTGTATATCTATAACAGAGAATGTTACAAAGCAAAGGTTTAACCACAGAGATCTCTACATTCATGTCGAAGCAACTTGTATATCTATAACAGAGAATGTTACTGTACAAACAAGATCTCTACATTCATGTAGAAGCAACTTGTATATCTATAACAGAGAATGTTACTGTACAAACAA
>JADZMA010002526.1:0-11750 GCA_020796225.1 Arion vulgaris
GAGGTTTTAATATCTGGGTTCATCAACAGGAGATTTAAATAGGATGAAAAAAAGTAAAGAAGAACAAACATGGCCTAAAAATAATAAATAATTAAAACGGTATGGAATGGAACCGATATGAAAATAAAGATCAGAATGTTAAGAGCATGCGTATTCCCAGTGGCAATGTATGGATATGAAGCATGGACATTTAATAAGGCAGTGGAAAAAGATATATTAGCTTTTGAATATAAGTTTTACAGAAGAGTCTTCAGTATGTCATGAACAGAGAAGAGAACAAATAGATCTATCCAGAAAGAATCAGTTTAGAAAGTGCCTGCATAGTTGACAAAACCTGTAAAAAATATATTTTAACACTGACAATTTTTCAATGTGTATGTAGTGTTCAATAGTAGTATACATTAAGAATGCAGAAGTCCAGACACCCACATGTCGCTGTGAAATGGCAAGAGGGGGGTGGAGGAAGACTTGGAGACAGAGAGATGAACTGTGGGCAAAGAGAAAAGGTAGAAAGAGAAACTAAACTGGCTTAGTTCAAGACAGATCTGATAGAATCAGCGTTTCCAAGTGAGTGGTACCACCCGAGGGGGCGCTGAAAGCTTTCAGCGGCAATGTGAGTGGGTTCAGTAGCATTTGGGAGGATTTTTATGCTAGTTTTCATTAATAATAGTAAAAATGTGAGATCTTATGCCTCATCTTACATAGATCCATTTCTTCATCAGAATTTAATACTATATATTTATATAATCATTTAAAAAATTAATGTTGACAAAATATATATCAATTTTTTTTGAAAGAAAAAAAAATAAATATATATTTTTTGTGTGTTGGGGTTCAAACTGCTATAATGTGGAGGGCGTTCAAAGTTTTTGGAATGTGGAATGGGGGGTAAACCAAGTTTGGGAATCTTGGGATAGATGAAATGTTTAATCTTCAAGTTATTTTTAAAAAGGGGTTTTGAAATCGAAAAAATTTAGTGTTCTCTTTTTTCATTTTAAATAAGACCCTTAGCTTAGAAAAAGAAAGAGGGGATATGGATTTTCCAGGAGAACATAAATCATTTCTTTTAACAAGTTACTGTTTTGATTCAAACATACTATCTACTATTGTGACTTTTCTTGTCTTCTTTTTTCTTTCATTTTCAGCTAGATATTCTACCAAAAACAATTAGCATGACAAATAAGAGACCAAACTATTTCAAAGAGGTATTTTAACTTTGAATATTGTATGTAGTCATAACTTTTTTACACTGTTGATTAGTTAGGAACTAGAGAATGGCAGATAGTTATGGACGTCTATGCTTGCTTTTATATGTTCCTTACCTTGATTAAAGACCATTGGTCGAAACGTTGTATAGGTAAAGGAACCCTTTTTCATAATTCAAGGTATATTGGGGAATACAGTGTTAAGCAAATTTTCATTGACCTTCTGTACACGATGGGTGATGTGGTCAACATCATGTCAGCCTCCTTTACTTTCAATGCCTATCCTGGTACCCATTTGAGGCTGTGTCAATCTAAGAGACGTATGGTCTAAAACAGCGTTTCCAAACTGGGGGAGGGAGTCCACAGTACTCACAGTGGTTCTCAAGCGTTGAAGAAATATTATGATCTTTGACATTTCAAACAAAAAATAAATTGTAAAAATATTTAAAACAGGGATAAACTAGTTCCCTAGAAATCAAAGGACCCGGACTAGACCGGAGTCTAAATGTCTGACAGGACAAAATGAAAGATTATTTGAAGTTTTCCTCACAATCTGAGAATATTGTTGACTATTAAGATCAAGATAATACATTCCTGTCATTTTCATATCTAGAAACTCTAGAGGTCCAACAAACGTATTTAAAAGGGGTCCACGGTCATGCAAAGTTTGAGAACTGCTGGTCTAAAAATATTCCATGCTCATTGTGAAATTGAACCAAGCCACGTAGAAATGTTGGTTGATTTGTAACAAATTTATGTTAAAAATTGTTCTTTTTTATTGTAAAACTAATCTAAATGTTGCCGATTTATTGCCAAAAATAAGTACAATAAAAGTCATGCTCGGAATAAGGTTTATTGAAGCCTTTCTTTTTTGAAGCGATCCATGTCGACCACTTGTTAACCACTGTGTGATCTGTATGTGATCTGAGCCTAGGAGCGATTGTACGTTGTTCATTCTCGCCTACAAGTAGGCCAGCACATCCGATTTCTGCTACGCTTTTTATTTACTAGGCAGCTTACCTAGCCTCTACCTCAGTGCCTTGTGGTAGCAGTGGTATGTTCTTTGCTCTCCCGAACCCGCAACACATATGCAATTGTTCAAGAATATAACAAATACACACACACAAATATTTGTTTTCCTTATTATATATCGCTTTTTAGGTTTTATGTATGACAGGAGGAAATGAACATGAGGACTTTAATAGGCTGATAGTAACACTTCTATAAAGAAATAAATGGTGGAGAGAAGAAGAAATGCATTTTGGTTTAATTGTTCGTCTGTAAAGACGAGAAAGGTTATATCTATGTAGCCTGCTGCCTTGTGGGTTTTGGCTGGGGACAGCAAATGGCTAACGGAGAGCAACCCAGTAAACGCTGGTTGAAACCGAACACACCACCGAAGGATAAGCACCTGAACTCCATTTGGTTCTGAAGGATGTGTACGTACATTTCGTTCTTGATGTTTGGCTGTTTATATATCACAATAAAATGATAAAAACAGCTTAAGAACGACGCTCAGAGAGAGAGAGATATATGTGATTATTTACTATTTGTATAGCATTGTACTTGACGTTATTCAGTAGTTATACTTATTGTATTTGTAAAGCTGTTGACTAATGTGCATGAAATCACTGTTTAAATGCTTACAATTTCTTTTGAAATATCTGTATAAAACAGGAATTGGATAAGTGGTCATTTGATATCTTCTCCTTGAGTTATGCTACTAATGGTCATCCGTTGCAAGCTCTCTCACATGAGATTTTACTATCATGGATTACTATCTGCTTTTCAGTTGACTGAAGATGTCTCATAAGTTCATTATACAGGTTTGGTTTGTTATCTTGAACATTGTGATGTGTATTTGAAAGTGATATCGACAGGCTTCTTTGTGGCGTAGAGGCTAGATCTCTCATGCCAAAGGTACCCTAGCCCCATGGTTCACTCCTCGTGGAGCCATCTGAATATTTTTATAAGATCCTGATCTCAGTGTAGGTGAGATCGAGTTCCTAGTCCTATCGGAGACGGATGATAAAAGCGTGGAGTCGTGTGTTCAATTTGAGCCCGTAAAAGAACCCTTGGCGCTTCAAAATCGAGAACAGCAGGCTAGAAGCCACTGCCGGGCAAAATTCATTAGAACAGACTGAAAATAAAATTCATTAGAACAGACTGAAAATAAAATTCATTAGAACAGACTGAAAATAAAATTCATTAGAACAGATTGAAAATAAAATTCATTAGAACAGACTGAAAATAAAATTCATTAGAACAGACTGAAAATAAAATTCATTAGAACAGACTGAAAATAAATTCATTGGGAACAGACTGAAAATAAAATTCATTAGAACAGACTGAAAATAAAATTCATTAGAACAGACTGAAAATAAAATTCATTAGAACAAACTGAAAATAAAATTCATTAGAACAAACTGAAAATAAAATTCATTAGAACAGACTGAAAATAAAATTCATTAGAACAGACTGAAAATAAAATTCATTAGAACAGACTGAAAATAAAATTCATTAGAACAAACTGAAAATAAAATTCATTAGAACAGACTGAAAATAAAATTCATTAGAACAGACTGAAAATAAAATTCATTAGAACAAACTGAAAATAAAATTCATTAGAACAGACTGAAAAACTGAAATGAAGAATTCATTAGAACAGACTTTGAAAAAAAATCATTAGAACAGACTGAAAATAAAATTCATTAGAACAGATTGAAAATAAAATTCATTAGAACAGACAAAAATAAAATTATTAGAACAGACTAAAAATAAAATTATTAGAACAGATTAAAAAAAAAAATTATTAGAAAACTGAAAAAAAAATTCATTAGAACAAGAAAATAAAATTCATTAGAACAGACTAAAAAAAAAATTATTGAACGACTGAAAAAAAAAATTCATTAAACAGATAAAAAAAATTTTGAAAAAACTGAAAATAAATTCTTTGAACGACTGAAAAAAAAAATTTAAAATTTAGAACAGACTGAAAATAAAAATTCATTGAAAGACAAAAAAAAATTCATTAGAACAGACTAAAATAAAATTCTTAGAAAGACTGAAAAAAAAATTCATTAAACAGACGAAAAAAAATTATTAGAACAGACTAAAATAAAATTCATTGAACAGACTAAAATAAAATTATTGAACAGCGAAAAAAAAATTCTTTTAGAACAAACGAAAATAAAATTCATTAGAACAGACTGAAAATAAAATTCATTAGAACAGACTAAAAAAAAAAATTCATTAGAACAATGAAAATAAAATTCATTAGAACAGACTGAAAAAAAATTCATTAGAACAAACTGAAAAAAAAATTCATTGAACAAACTAAAATAAAATTCATTGGAACAGACTAAAAAAAAATTCATTAAAACAGACTGAAAAAAAAATTATTAGAACAGACTAAAAATAAAATTCATTAGAACAGACTGAAAAAAAAAAATTCCTAAAAAAATAGTCATTCTTCAAAATTCGGGCCCCTCCTGATCTGGAAGTTTGAAATGCACTGAGCTCTTCCTGAAGAAGGGAGATCAAAGCCCTGGTTACTCCCCCGGTGCAAATGATGGTCCTACTCAATCAATCAATCAATCAATCGACTATTTAGATTTGACCATCATCATTTCCTTTTTTACTTACACAGGAAGATTTTTCAATGACAGTATCTGAACTCTCGCAGCAAGAATCATTGAGTAATTTAAGGATAAGAAACATTTTGTATGAATTTGTTTTTGATGTGGGGTCTGGGTTGTTCAAAATATTTTTTTTTTGACTTTCAAGAACAATCTGGCTATTATGATGGTGTGCAGGGTACAGGCGTGCTGATCTACTTGCAAACAATGCACGACTCAAACGGGAAGAAGTATGGACAGAGCCGTGTCATCAATGAGGTCAATCTCATTTATGTGATGTGGCGAGTCTCAGCCAGTGGAACAAGTGCGAGATTAGGAGTTAAGTCTGGACATGCTTCGTGGTAGAGAGCGAGGATATGCTAATCAACTTCTCATGGGTACGGTGAACAAATGGACGTTAGGATGACTGCTGCAGCGGAGGAAAGATCATGAATGGGAATGCCCAATGGGCCATGACGTTGATCACATAACATAACATTTGGCTATTATTCAGGGATTCTTTATTTTTAAATAGTAGAGATCAAGTGTTGCAGTGGTATCTATGGTGAATTGATTAAGATGTTTGCCTGTTGTTCTAAATGTTGTGGGTTTGAATCCGGACCCACCCGAGTGGTTACCGGGCCCAAATTTGGGGTGTAAAGAATAGAACCACTGTTACCTGCCACACATGTGTAAGGGGCGACTAGGAGGTTTGAAGAAATCGGATGCATGTGCTAGGGAATGCTAACCCGAAACAAATGCTTGCAGAAATCGGATGCACCAGGCCATAAGGCGCATAACATGGTGCAACGACCCTCACAATGAGGAATGGGATACGGATTCTCGGCCGATCTGCCTCGGAGATTTCGCTCGCAGTAAGAATGTCAGACCCACCATCACGAGTGGTCAAAACTTACTGCTGGAAGAGGTCGGTACAAGCGAGAGCAGAAATCTAGAATTATATCCTACAGAACTGCCCCAGTGTGCAGACTTGAGAAGAAAGAGGTGGCCTACGCTACGCGTTCAAGACAAACTGTATGGCATGGCTGATAATCTGAGACAGACGACTGCCTTTATTAGAGAATCTAAAATCCCAATCTAGTGAGAACACAGAAGAAGAAGAAGAAGAATCGGACCGAGTAACATGTGCAATTGTTTCATGAGATTCATTTGAGTATTTCTGGAGCTACAGAGTTTGTGCTTTGTGCAACAATATCGGTAGATGGTGTAGCATTTCTCAACAGGACAGAGCCATATGGAAAACCGGTGCAATAAGTCAATCCTCGGCTTTAGACACCTTTTTTAGAGATCAAGTGCCTAGTCACGGAGGTGGACAATAAAAAATAGACAAGAAAATCTTTTGGCAGTTTAACATCAAGAAAAATAGGCTGGGAAAATTGCAGTGGAGCAAAAAAGCTTTTACGAAATTAATCGAAACCGATTAAAATTCTCGACCATTCTCAAATTCGTCACGGAACATCATCAATACTACGGAGTTCATTCACTGTACATGGAACATACTGTAAGAAAGAGATCGAAGCATTGATGGTTATACATAAAGTGCAATGATAATATTCAATCCATCAATCAAAAACGGAATAAAATCTGGTTTATCTTGTTAAACCATCAGTTATACCAGCTGTCTCATAGTGTTTTAACTTTAACATTAGATGTTCACAGAATATGAACTGTTTCTGTCTGATGTGTAATCATCGTATCTATGATTCGTCAACATTCCTCAACAAATCGTGAATATTTCTAGCCTGATTTAGATTTGTTGTTTCCTCTTCTTCTTCGAACGCTCCATATCGACCACTTGTTAACCACTCTATGTGATTGGTATGTGATCTGAGCCTAAAAGCGATTTACGTTGTGCCAGTTATGTGCCTACAAGTAGGCCAGCACGTCCCATTTCTACGCTGCGTCTTATTTATACTGTAGCTTCTAGGTAATACATCAGTCGCCTCTTCGACATGCCTTGTTGGTTGCAGTGGTACTATTCTTTGCTTCCCTTGCTGGCACGGCACCACTGAGCGTGACTTGTTGTTTAAAAACATTTAATAATCGATATCACTATCCAGAGTGAAAATAAGGTTGAAAATGGAAACTGTCAAACAGAAACCTTGTTAAAGACATGAGACAAACCGTATGAATTAGTTATTATCTTATCTTATATTATCTTATCTAACTACATTTTCCCGTGAAGCGTTGTAGGAAAAGTTAGTTTGCTATCTTGTGCCAGGTGTGTTGCGCTTGACGTTGTCAGTCCATGCTTCGCAGGGACTCTGAGATGTTATCTATCCATCGTGTTCTTGGCCTGCCTGTGCTCTGCCCTAAAGTGTCGATTATTATAGGCACGTGATGTAGTAAATGTGGTTCCATTCTCATTAAATGGCGAACCATTTGGGAATCTTTGCTTCTCGATGTATTGTATGCATGGTATAGTACCAACGATGCTTCTGATATTCTCGTTCTCACTCTATCTCGCCTTTACGCTTGACAGTTTTCGTAAACATCTCATTTCACATGTAGTAATCTTTCTTTCTTGTGTCTTAGTCAGGGCCATGTTTGGCACTGATAGCAGAGAGTTGGAATAAATATGCAGTTTATCAGTTGTCGTATGAATTAGTTATTATACACTGGTAAAGATATTGAATCGAATCAAACACCTATTGACCTGTCAGCAGACTGTGGTGATTTTACTCACTGATGGAACTGTCCAGCAGACTGTGATGATGATCCTCACTGATGTACCTGTCCAGCAGACTGTGGTGATGATCCTCACTCATATTTGTTGCTTATTCTTCTTATTTCTTTTGTCGGCACTGTTCACGTTTGTTGCCCAGTGTCATATTTTTCTGGTTTTTGGCGCTGTTCTGGTGGCTGGCGATTGTTTTTGCTCTTTAACAGGATTCTGCAATGTCATCTAACCATCATTTTGTGGTTTTTTCTCGCTTCGCTCCTAATGTTCTGTTGTAGAAGACTCTGTATTTTGTGGAGTTTTGATGCATTTTTATTGAGGCCAAACCACTTCATTCTTTGTTTCTCAATGTAATTCAAGCAAGGTTCTGTGCCAACTTTCTTTTTTATGCTGAAGTTTAGGCTTTAAAGCGAAGTTGGTGACTATGTCTGATGTTGGTGACTACGTCTGAAGTTGGTGACTACGTCTGAAGTTGGTGACTATGTCTGATGTTGGTGACTATGTCTGAAGTTGGTGACTATGTCTGATGTTGGTGACTATTGTCTGAAATTGTGACTATGTCTGAAGTTGGTGACTATATCTGGTTGGTGACTATGTCTGAAGTTGGTGACTGTGTCTGATGTTGGTGACTATGTCTGAAGTTGGTGACTATGTCTGAAGTTGGTGACTGTGTCTGATGTTGTTTATTCATTGACTATTAACGACGATGATTGATTTCTTATTACATGATTGTGTCTCTGTTAACATTTATAGAGTTCCCTGTCTTAATGCACATGATTGTGTCTCTGTTAACATTTATAGAGTTCCCTGTCTTAATGCACATGATTGTGTCTCTGATACATTTATAGAGTTCCCTGTCTTAATGCACATGATTGTGTCTCTGTTAACATTTATAGAGTTCCCTGTCTTAATGCACATGATTGTGTCTCTGTTAACATTTATAGAGTTCTCTGTCTTAATGCACATGATCAAGGAGAGGGAATGTTAAATAAGAGAATGCATATTCTGTCTGTTCTCAGGTTGAAAAACATTACAAACTGAATCCTTATCACAATGCATGTCATGCCTTGACTGTTACAGACAGCAAACTGTATGATCTGTAAGACTGGGTTTGCTGTAAGTGTTTGTACTAATATGCTTGTTATTAAATGTAGTGATAAGTAGATTTGAAATATTTCACTAATTTTCAGGGTCTTTATATCACTTTGGAGGACGTCTAGGAAACCCTGAAACGAACTTTGGTGAAAGAGGCAAGCGCCTGTGTGGTGCCGGGACTCTAGAGGAGCAAAGAATAGTAACACTGCGACCTACAAGGCATGTCAGTAAAGGCGAATGATGTAGGACCTAGGGAAGCTACCTTAGTAAATAAAAAGCATTGCAGAAATCGGATGTACTGGCCTACTTGTAGACGCATAACTGGGACACGTACAATCACTCTTGAGCTAAGATAATATAAAATCACACAGAGGTTAACAAGTTGTCGATATGGAGAGAGGCTAGAAATATCAGACTCAATTCCATGGAAGAGATTGAGCTAGTTTCCCAACACAGAGTGGTATGGAGAAATTACTTGCAGACACTATGTAACATATAATCGAGAGGAATTATTGTTAAAGCCATTATACTAAATACTTCAGTATACATTGTCATATAAATACTTCTGGGGAAACACACAAGTTAGGATTGAAAGAGTTAAATCACTCATATAGCCACATCTATGCAACATATAACGGTATGCAGGGGCGGTTGACCATTAAAGCCAGTGGGGCCTGGCCACCAGTAATCGAAAGGAAAAACTTTCCGGAATAGACAAATAATAGTACAGTAAACCCTCGTTAACACGAACTCGCTTAACACGAACACCCGGTTAACAAGAACACAAATGTGGTCCCGTCATAAATGTCTATTTCTTATCAGTAAATAACCACAATTTCTGTGTACCACGAATCACGAACTGTATTTTAGTCCCTCCGCCAATTTTATCTCATTTAACCGGAACTTCCAAAGCTTCACAATGTTTGTTGTCACTTAAAAGCCTTTCATTGTTAGTGATCGGAAAGTAACACTAACAGTTTCATTACCTGTGGATGTCCAGTTTGTGTAAAAGGAATGCCCTTGAGTTTGAGATAGACGGAGATAGGGGAGACATTAATATGTACACAGCATTTTCGGACAGCGGGAAAAGATGAATGCGTCCCCGGAAGGTGCGATACCAGATCTGTCGGAAGTAAATTAGTCGTTTCCAGGATTCGGTTACATCGTAGAAGCTCTGGGTACTGTATTTTTATTACAGAGTCGAGAATTTTATAGCCAGAACACCCAATTAGAAGTAAAGTATGTTTTTGGGCAGGAAGGGGGAGAAGGGAGGAGGAGAAAGTGAAATAAGTGAAATTCCAGTTGATAAAAATCTGGTGAGAAAATGTTCAGATAGGACGGAAAGTTAGATAGAGTCAGTTGAAGAGTCATGTCTAAGAGGAAGCAGACAGGCATAGATCTGAAAACAAAACTAAGAATTCTAAGCAAGTAGACCGTGGTGCATGAAGAAAAGACAATTGCTGAACAGAATGGAATTGCCAAGTCTACCTTATCCACAGTACTTAAAGACCGGAAAAAATTCTTAATGCTGTTGCATTAGGTTCCGGTAACAAATCTAAGCGACTTCGTAGTGCTGAAGTGAAGATATCAAACGCTACTTCTAGAATGGTTTAACCATATGCACTTCAATGTACCTTTAAGTGGACCTATAATTCAGTCAAAACAAATAGGATTGCCAAAAATCTGAACATTCAAGATTTCAGCTGTTCCGCTTGGTTGGCTGTACCGGTTCCAAAAGAGACACTCAATTTCATCAGTAGTGATTTGTGGTGAAGCAAATAAAGTTAATGAAGAATGGGCAAACAACTGGTTGCATGGATTTTCGAATGTGAGAGAAAAGTATGCCTCGTGTAGCGTGTACAATATGGACGAAACTGGACTTTACAATCTTTTTCCAAGTCATACCCTCGGAATAAAAGGTGACAAGTGCCTGGTGGGTGCAGTAAAAACGTCTAACTGTTGTCCTGTATGTATGCAGACGGCAGTGATAAACACGCCATGGGTGATAGGCAAGTCCAAGAAACCACGTTGTTTTAAAAACATGAACATGGATACTCTACCTTGCATCTACTCTCACCATAAGAAAGCTTGGATCGACAGCACATCATTTCGTAAGTGGCTTCTTCATTTCAACAGTCGAATGGTGGCTCAGAATAGGCATGTTCTTCTGACAATGGACAAGTGTACGGCCCATAAAATACATGATCTGAACTTAACAAACGTAAGGTTCAATTTTCCCCCAAATGCAACAAGTCTTCAGCCTTTGATCAAGGAATTGTTGCTCTTATGAAGAAGTGCTTATCGCAAGCGACTTGTAGAGCTGCATGCTGTTGAAAACAACACGATAACCCCAAGTTGGAGTGTGCTCGATGAATAAAAGCTATCGCTGTCTCCTGGGAATCTGTGCCATCAAAACACTTGCAGAACTGCTTTAGCAGAGCCTGAAGACATAGCAACACTAATCCTATCGAAGAGTTAGATGGTGACATCGACACCACCTCTCATAACGAATGGGATATTCTTCAGCGTTGCAAACCCTGGAGTTAGTTTTGAGAATTCATTAGTGCAGATACGATGTTGCGTGTGTTCTCCAGAGAATCTTATGTACATGTACAAGCAGTTGTGTGTGAGGTGCAAGAAATATCATCAGAAGAAAGTGATGAAGACAATAGTATACCGTCCACCGCCAGGAAGTGATTAACGGCCTTGGACACTTTAGACGTTTGCTACAACAGCTGAAATGACCGCTAGGTTTACGGAAGCTATACACACAGTTGACCGTGAAGTTACTATGCACTTTCGCTCCCGTCTGCAACAGCGCAATATACAGGAATTTTTCTGCAGAAAATGATACGTGTGTACTTCTTTAAAAGTTAATTACTGTAGTAGTGTTTCTATGATGGCATCTGTATTGTATATGGTTAATACTGTACTGCATTGCAATGCTAAAATTTGAGTCCCCGATTACAAAATTTTTAACTATAACTCGTGATTTTCGGTCCTTCGAGTTCGTGTTAACGAGGTTTACTGTAAATACTAAAAAACCATGATTTTTCGGAAAATTTGAGTCTTGCCCCACCAAGAAAAAGGACTACGAGCCGCCATGACTGGTAGATATATATATATGACTTT
>JADZMA010002527.1:0-11749 GCA_020796225.1 Arion vulgaris
TGTATACGTTGCACATTGGTTTGTAGGCCCTAAACGATAGACTTTCACGTTAGGACACATGACCCGACATCAAACACTCCTTTAGTCCCCTTTTACAACATGCGTGGCAGTAACAGTGGTTCTATTCTTTCCCCAAATTTGCCCTGTAACCACTGGTGGTCTCTACTCTAAAATTGGAGGAAATCTTCCCAGTTGAAAAGGCTTGTGTAGGATTATCCTGTATTTTAAATCTGATGAAAATGTCACCTCTATACTTTACTATCCCATCTGTAGATTCATCTGTATAAGCATGTACTCTATACTTTACTGTCCCATCTGCAGATTCATCTGTATAAGCATGTACACATTCCCCTTGTAGTTTATTTGTATTTAGTCATCTTCAAGTATCAATAATTTTAATTTGCAATTAACATTGTATATTATAATACATGTATCTAGGGCTGGGAGGAATCAGTTGATGCAGCCATACTTTTTTACGAATAGTGATGGCAATCTGGAAGAATTCAGTCAATCCAAGTCCACTAACCAACCAGAAGATATCAAGATCAAGAAGCATATAGCTTGTTTTGGACAGGTAGACAGGCAAGGAACTAGACTTGTTGATGGCCTCAAAGGTACAACAAAAATTCTCTGATACTGACCAGTGTTCAGCATATGTACATATCATGTATTGTTGCACATGGTCGCTGTCTGTACAGATTGTAGTTTGTTGTTACACTATGTGTACAGATTGTAAGGTTTGTTGTTTCACTATGTGTTACAAGAAGTCACACTATGTGCAGATTGTAGGTTTGCTGTTACACTATGTACAGATTGTAAGGTTTGCTGTTACCTATGTGTACAGATTGTAAGGTTTACTGTTACACTATGTGTACAGATAGTAAAGTTTGTTGTTACACTATGTGTACAGATTGTAAAGTTTGTTGTTACACTATGTGTACAGATTGTAAAGTTTGTTACACTATGTATACAGATAGTAAAGTTTGTTGTTACACTATGTGTACAGATTATCAAAAGTTGGACTGCAGATAAGCTATGAAAAACAAATATAATGAAGACACTATGGCAAGTAATGCAGATATCACACTGGAATCTAAAATGATAAAAATAACAGAGCAGTTCACGTATTTAGGTAGCAATTTTGATTGCACAGGAAATATTTAAAGAAAATTAGATACAATTACAAAGCAACATCAGCTTTTAAAAGTCTAAATAAAATATGGAACTGCAAGTTATATAGTATTAAAACTAAATTCGAATTTTCAATTCAAATGTTCTATCAATCCTAACATATGCTTAAAGAGTTGGAAAATAACTAAAGATATAGAAGCAAGTTGAATGTCATTTGAAAATAGATGTTTGCTAAAAATAATGAATATAAAATGGAACGAATTCAGAAGTGATGAAATCAGAGAAATGTCTGATCAACCACTAGTGACAACTGTTATAAGAAAGAGAAGATGGAGATAACACCTTGAGAATAAATGATCAACGAATATCGAAGTGGGATACAGAGGTTTCAAAAAGAGAGGACGCACTAAGGAGACTCTGAAACAACTTTTGCTGGAGAGGCAAGAAATATCGGTCTTAGTTCCATGGAGGAGATTGAGCGAGTTGCGAGATAGATGGTATGGAGAAATTACTTGAGGCCCTATAAGTATAACGTGCAGAGAGGAATTATTATTAACAGGGTGTTCAACTTAAAGCAGCCCCAGTGACAAAATAGAAATTTGCCAGGTGCGCATGCATCTCGTCTATTTACTATTTAAACCGGTTCTGACTAGCTTGTCCTAGTCACATTTGTTCATCGCCCCTTCCCGCACTTCAATTACACACCATCACACACCTGACCTATACTACGTCATAACTGAACTTTCTCATTTCCATACATATATGCCAGATTAGCTCCATTCACAGGCTGCTTTTAAGTTGAACACCCTGTACTTGAACCATGTGTATCTATGCTACATTATTTCTCAATGATATAATCATTAGTTATGTGTATACTTGAACCATGTGTGTCTATCTATGCCATAACGGATATGTTTGTTGTGACAGACAAGAAAGAGAAGACTGTTCACATAACCACATCTAAGACAACTGTAGAGACAAGTGAAAGTCTACTATCTATGAGACAGTCAGATGGGGCTGACATTTTGAACCCTAAGTACAAATTTGGTAGAAAAGTAAACAAGGGCAAGGTTTTTGGTCTGCCACAACAGGACATACAAGAAGATGGTCAGTGAATGTCTAGTCATATTATATGAAATGTTGAGATTATTCAATACCATCAGGTTTTTTGGCTGTAATTAAACTCAAAATCTGTCCATTTTTTTATGGTATATTCTGAGAGATTGTCTTGTTGACAGTCTGTTACTGACTTGTCTCATAGTTTGTACTTCACTGACTCTTGTCTTCATAGTTTACTACTTCACTGACTCTTGTCTTCATAGTTTACTGCTTCACTGACTCTTGACTTCATAGTTTACTACTCACTGACCTCTGACTTCAGTTTACTACTCACTGACTCTGACTCTTCATAGCTTTCACTGCTTCACTGACTCTTGACTTCAGTTCTTCACGGCTTTGACTAGTTTACTACTCTGACTCTTGACTATAGTTTACTACTTCACTGACTCTTGACTTCAGTTTACTGCTTCACTGACTCTGACTTTGCACTACTCTGACCTAGTTTACTGCTTCACTGACTCTTGACTTCATAGTTTACTGCTTCACTGACTCTTGACTTCAGTTACACTTGACCTTTTGACTTCACTGACTCTTTGACTTCATAGTTTACGCTTCACTGACTCTTGACTTCATAGTTACTACTTAACTGATTCTGACTTCATAGTTTACTACTTCACTGAATCTTGACTTCCATAGTTTACTACTCACTGACTCTTGACTTATAGTTTACTGCTTCACTGACTTGACTTCATAGTTTATGCTTCACTGACTCTTGACTTCATAGTTTACTGCTTCACTGACTCTTGATAGTTTATTGAGAGACTGACAACACAGCATTGAGAATAAAGTGCAAACTCAGTGTTTACAAAATTGTCACACTCTAAATTGTGCCTTCCATCCACCTAGTCATGCCTCCTTTTTATAATCAGCATCAATGGATAAAATATTATCTTTATTTTGCAAAATAAATTTGTATTCCATGTCTTAGAATTAGATTAGTAAAAATCAAACTGTCGTGTTGGGCTGCTGGATTTGTTACAGTGGAAATCAGAACACCAATGGAAATGTCTGGAGTACGATAATGGTTCTCTGATAACTGATAGTAAAAATCACTTGTACACGAAACAGACCACATCCACTTACCGTCATCTATAAAACAGATAGAAGGCAAGATATAAAGAAATATGGATAGAGCTGGACAGAAAGGATTGTAGACAGCTTAACATCATAGCACAACATGAAAGCAATATGAGAACTATTGTGCAGTTGTTCTAAATAGAATGTGGTTGACATTTTGAACCCAGGACAAATTTTGGTAGAAAACAAAGAGCAGTTTTTGGTCTGCCACCTAATGAATTACTTTTAATACAACAAACTTGGTGATGGTCATTGCATCCATGTTGTTCCCACCAACACATGAATTTTCTGTTCACGTCTGATAGTGGAATGCCAAGTCTCAAGTAGATTGATTGATTGACCATCATCATTGCACTTCAGTGAGTAACCATGTGTGCTCCAATCTCTTCTACACACTACAATCTCAGCTGTAGTGCATGAATCCATAGCACCGAAGGGTCCTCGATGTAGTTTTAGAAGATATTTTTGTATGAATTTTATTTTCATCTTTTCTAATGAATTTTGCTATGGCATCGCTTTCCAGCCTGCTCTTCTCAATTTTGAACTGCCAAGGGTTCTTTTATCTGCTCAAATTGAACACATGACCTACATTTTATTGTCCATCTCTGATAGGACTGGGAACTCATATCACCTACACTGATATCAGGGATCTCTGGAAAAATATCCAGATGGCTCAACAAGGAAGCGAGCCTGGTACCTTTGACACGAGAGCGAGCGCCTAACCTCTACTCACAGAGACCCAAAGTTGTGTAGAGGTGGTGTGCCATGATCTTAAATGAAGTTGGTTGGTCGATTGGCTAGTTAATAGGATAAGTCTGTTGAGATCCTGCCAGTAATCAAGTTGGGGGGTTGGGACTAACAATCCCATCCTGTAAAAGATCTGTATGTTGTGAAACAAACAATGAAGACACTACCACTTGCACAGGCATGAAGGGCTACTAGAGTCATTGACTCATATAATTGGCAGCGGTGAAAGCAGCTGCAATGAAACTACTTTCACAAGAATAGAAGTCCTGAATACCAAAACCAGAAATGGATTCTGGAATCAGTGAACAATATATGAAGCAAGAAAACTATTGCAGATAATAGCAGAAATAAGAATGTACAATTTGCATAAATCTGCACTAAGATGGACACCAGAGGTAAAGCAAAACAGGAATACCTAAAACAATGTGAGGAGAACATTAGAACAGGAACTGAAAGAATGAATCACAGATGAAGCACAATACAGGACAGCCAAGAAAGAATGATGTGCATTTGTTGCTGCCCTAAGCACCTAATTTTGTCATGACATAATCATCATGATTTACAAGAAATTGGCATGAAAGTTTGACCCAATTTTAAAACTGGGACTTATATGTAGGTCAGGCTTAAGTGTGAGAATGCTGGCCCAAAAATGATGATCGTCTCTTTATTATGTTGTTAGTGAGCTTTCTCTTTAAGTCAACATCTTTCAGCATATCAACTCAACAGTCTATGGCATTCTCATCTCAGAATTCTTCTATGAAACTGCATTTCTATAGCCTCCAGAGACTGGCCACCTGCTACTGGTAGTTGCATAAAGTCATCAACAAATACCTCATCTCCAAGCAGTCCTAGTCTTGTGCAATTCACTCTAGTTCTCTCTAGCTGTTCCTTCTTCTTCAATATCAACTCTACGAGCGTGTTCAATGAAAGCGGGTCTTGTGGATTTATTTAAAAAGTATCTTCGCAAATTAACAGTTTCACGGAATTAAACAAAGCAACCACTTGTGAATAGAATGACCTGGGTTCATCGAAAATCTCTGTATGCATTTAGGCAAGCATCCCACTGTTTAGGTAGCGTCAATGCCGCCCGAGAAAAGGTGCGTGGCTGCTCACTGAACCATGTGGTCACAGCTGTCTTCACGTCTGTTGAATTGCTGTCCCTTTAGTGCTTTCTTCAACGGTCCGAACAAATGGAAATCTCGGGACAAATCAGGACTATAGGCTGGGTGATGAAGAACTTCCAATTCTTTTTGCCAATGTTTCCTGCACAATTTTGCGACGTCGGAGGCGTTGTCGTGGAGAAGAATCACACCTGAGAAAGCTTGCCTGGTTGCTTAGCCTTGATGGCCTTATGCAGCTTGTCTAAAGTGTCTTTATAATGAGCGCATTGATGTTACACCAGGTTCCTTAAAATCGGCCAACAAAAAGCCCTTCATGGTCAAAAATTCGTTCACCATAACCTTCCCAGCAGAAACCTGTGTCTTGAATTTTTGGGTTTTGGTGAACCTGGATGTTTCCATTGCATGCTGTCAATTTTGCTGCTCGGTTCATAGTGGTGGCACCACGATTCATCACCTGCCACAATGCTCAACAGAAATGCATCACCCTCTGTCCTGTAACGCATCAAGTGGTTCAAACTCCACCCCATCCGCTCTTCCTTATGGTGGTCAGTCAACATCCGTGGGACCCACTGTGAACACACCTTCCGATAGTTCAATTTCTTCCGAACAACCATGTGGGCTGTCCCAATTGACATATGGAATTCTTCTGTAACGACGAATGCTCGGCGAGCGGTCAGTCAGTACTGCTTTATCATGCAAGGCTATGCTTCTTCTGTTAACAATATGCCTGACCTGGCCTGCAGATCTGGCTGACAACGCTCGTCCGCGAAAAATTGTGCAGAAACATTGGCAAAAAGAATGGGAAGTTCTTCATCACCCAGCCTATAGTCCTGATTTGTCCCGGTGTGATTTCCATTTGTTCGGACCGTTGAAGAAAGCACTAAGGGACAGCAATTCAACTAGCGGCAGAGCGTGAAGACAGCTGTGACCACATGGTTCAGTGAGCAGCCACGCACCTTTTTCTCGGACGGCATTCGACGTCTACCTAAACAGTGGGATGCTTGCCTAAATGCATACAGAGATTTTTCTGATGAACCCAGGTGCATTCTTATTCACAAGTGGCTGCTTTGTTTAATTCCGTTGAAACTGTTAATTTGCGAAGATACTTTTAAATAAATCCACAAGTCCCGTTTTCATTTGAACACGCCTCGTAGATCTCTTCTCAGTGTATATTTTTTTATCTTTACATTTCTCTACCTTGTTTAGATTCTTTGTTCTATCAGAGCACTCCTGTCTCTCTCCCACATTAGTGACTGTGTCAAACTAATGTAGACCAAGTACCCACATTAGTGACTGTGTCAAACTACTGTAGATCAAGTACCAACATTAATGACTGTATCAGACTACTGTAGACCAAGGATCATGTGCAGTATCTACTTATTTAAGGAGCTCTATGTAACACTGAAGAACTCTTGTTACTGAGAATACCAAAGAAGCATGACTGATTAATGTAGTACTGTCCAACAAAAAATGTTTTCAGTTTTATATTTCACTTCAAGTAAACCATTTCTTAACTGGAGGCTGATATTAAAAGGATATGTAAAACATGGAAAAGTGGAAGGGATGGCAAGAGAAGGAAGAGCTGGAAGAAGTTTGTTGAAAACCTGTGCTCCGTTGGGAGTTGAAAGGTGAAGAAGAAACTATTTTTGGAGGACATTTGACTTCTAATTCCTTCGTTTATCGTTTATATTCTAATTATAATATAAAAGAAAATCAGAATGACGTAAACTCGTTATTGGCTAGTGATTATCTTAGTGGTGTGTTCGGTTTCAACCACTAAGGTAATCATTATATCGTTTTTATCATTCTAATGTGATATATAAACAGCAAAACATCAAGAAGCGAATATGCGTGCAAAACCTTCAGTTCCTATTGGAGCTCAGGTGATTATCCTTTAGTGGTGTGTTCGGTTTCAACCAGCGTTTACTGGGTTCGCTCTCCGTTAGCCCTTTGCTGTCCCCAGCCAAATCTGCAAGGCAGCAGGTTACTATTTTCTTTTAGGGCAGTGACCCTTAGCGCCTGCCCTCCGGACTTATGAGCGCCATCTGCCCAGCAAACTAGTCATTTTGTGGACACCTTGGTTTGCCGCCCGTCCAGTTTTGTGTATGGTTTGCTCCGCTAGCCCTTGATTGTTCCCAATCAAAATACAAGGCAGCAGTAGCTTTCTAATTTTTTGTTCCAATCCAGAAACACTTGGCTTTTCAGCTCTTCAGCTGGCGCCATGGACATCGCTAACCCTTGTTCGGTGCCATGAACACCGTAAATCTGGGAATCTGTGGCTTTTTCTGCCATCCCGCGGAATTGAACCTGCACACAGAGGGATAGTCACCCGTAGTCAGCGCTCACGAACACCTGGGCAGACGGGCAACTAGCTTTCTAATCTAGAACTTCTCTCAATCGTTCTTTTCGGCCGTTTTATCAGTCTAATGATATATAACGGCCAAACACCAAGACGGATGTACGTTCCAAACCTTCAGTACCATTTGGAGCTCTGGTGCTTATCCTTCGTTGGGGTGTTGGGTGAGAAGGTAGGGGTTAGTACCTCACTGAAAATGACAGCCGTATCCTGGGTATGTCCATGGATAGTCATGATCCTATTTGGTCCCCACTTCTCACCTAGCTCATGTTTGGTTCCACGTGCCACACCCCGGGCAAGTCTCGGCTGACTGGCTAAACAACATGAGTGGGCGGAGTAATCTGCTTAACCCTCCCACTTCCTCCTTTCTTTCCCTACCCCGTCCCTTCCCTCCAATACTCTTAACCACAGTGAGAGCTCTAATGGCCTCTCATATGACCATTCAGATCTGGCACAGCACTACAGCATAACTGAGTAGATGTGGTAAACATTTGTATAATATTTGACAATGTACATGCACCCTCTGTGGTTGGAAAGAAGTCAGAAGGGTACTAACTAGATCTGAGGATAGAGAACCAATGTGTGCTGCTTTCTGATGGCTGACATCCATCGTACAGGCGCAGTGACTCAGGACATGATGATCCTCTTGCCTTGAACATTTGGACTCAAGCCTAGAGTATAACTGAGCTCGGCGTGACCAGCAGGCAATCTGGTGGCGGGGAATGAGAACAGTGAACCCTACCTTGGCTGCAGTATCATTAAGCGACACGAAGCCCTCATCCACTAGTGCTATGGCAGTATTATTCTGGATCCTGTCCGGGGTGGGTAGGAAATCCACAGACTCCCCAGCTTTTCAATGCTACGTACAACAATAATAGAAATTCAAGCGAGATCGGACGTCGACTCGAATATCAAGGTCGCGCCAGGCGGAGGGTAACCGGGCAAAAAATTGTTCTGTGCGAAAAATTGACTACTGGAAAAAACAAATGCAAACATAGAAATACACAAAACCCTTGGAGGAAGAAGGACCTACAGATGTCAGATGACCAAAAGAACAAACATTCACTTAATATCCTACAATTAAACATCTGTGGCCTAAGAAACAAAAAGATTGAACTCTCAAAATTATTACATGACCACAAGGTACATGTGGCCCTTTTGTAAGAAACCCTACACAAAGACAGTGACCTGCACTTGACTGGATACACTAGTTATCCCTGTAGGTGTACTGACTGCCGAGGCATAGTCACATACATACGTACGACATTCAGGAGATGCATCACAGCTTACACAGCCCATCCCACAGATGTGCAACAAATTACTATCTGGCACTCTGGAGGAAATATACCATATACAACATCTATAACCCCATGAAAACACTCAAACTGCAGAACTGCACAACACACAGTATCGCAAAACTATTTTGCGGTGACTTAAATGGACACTCTCACGTTGGGGCTACCCAGATAACAACAGGACAGGAAAATTAATAGAAGAGCTATGTGATACAACAAATCTATCAGTATTACAGAATGCAGAATCTCTACCAACTCTGCTGCACAGAGCTCACCTCTCACTTACTCGACCTGACCATCTGCTCATCCGACTTGACAGAATCCTGCCATTCTCAAATACTTGATGATATCGGAAGTGATCACAAACCACTCCTTACTACTATAACAACTGTAAGTAGAGCCTGTCGAAAGCAAAAACACGGTGGAACTTCAAAAAGCTAACTGGAGACTTTTTCAAGAAACAACTGACTTTCTGCTTACACAAGTTGATGCCAGCAGTGTTGAGACTTTCAACGAAGAAGTAACAAAAGCAATTCTGAAAGCCTCATCATTATGTATCCCAAGGGGCAGCCGGAAATCACACAAACCATTTTGGAACCAAGACATACAAGACACCATCTATGAAAGAAGCACATTAAGGAAAACACTAGTCCACACCATCACTGGACATAAAAGTGCAGTACAATAAAGCTTGTGCAAAAGTAAACTTGCAGTTAGGAAGGCTAAAAATGAAAAATGGATAGACACATGCTCAAAACTAGACTTGAGACGTAATGGAAATAAAGCCTGGCGTTGGTCAACAATCTGTCTGGGGATAGTAGGAAGACAAATCCCAAACCAGTGATAGATGGATGGAAACAATCTGAAGACAAGAAAAAGCAGAGCACTTCAACGTTACTTTGCATCAGTGAACAGAGCAGGGAACTCACAGAGATAGACGAAAGCGTCTGAACCACTTGAAGCAACAAGAAAAAGCTCAAACAGTAAATGCTTCCATTTTTAGAAAAGAATTAGTAGACAGGAATTAGAACAGGCATTAAAGAAATTGAAACCTAGAAAGTCTCCTAGACCAGATAAGATCCACAACGAGATGCTTCTAAACTTGGGTCCAATAGGGAAGGTAGCAGTTCTCCATCTAATTAATATGACATGGAGAAATGGAATGCTCCCCAAAGCCTGGAGGAGTGCCCATATTATCCTATCCTGACAAACACCAAACCCCAGGTGAACCTAGCTACGACCAATCTCCCTAACATCATGTCTAGGAAATTAGCTGAAAAAATTGTAAATTATCGTCTCTACTGGTTTCTTGAAAGTACCAACACTCTATGCCACGAACAGGCGGGATTTAGATCTGGCAACTGCACAGAGGACCAACTCTTTAGGCTTACTCAAAGAATACACGACAGCTTCCAGAACAACAAACACACAGTAGCCATCTTCTTTGACCTGCAGCAGGCTTACGATCGAGTATGGAGAAAAGACCTTATGAAGATGATAGACATTGGAATCATGGGGAAATTGTACAACTGGATTAAGTACTTCTTAATTGACCGTACGATCCAGACAAAAATCAATGATGCAATTTCATCTAAGGAGGTCTTAGAAGAGGTTTACCACAGGGCTCATCCTAAGTTGCACCCTCTTCCTCATATACATCAATGACCTTACAAGTCAGATTACGGCTGAAAAGCGCTATCGCAGGCGACCTGGCTATTTGGCAAAGTCATGAGGATGTAGAAAGTGGAGCACGTAAACTTAACGAAGACCTAAGAAAACTCCATGACTACTGCCAGACATGGAAACTAAAGATAAACTGTGCCAAAACAGTGTATACCATCTTCACTATTAGTCACAAAGTTGCCAAACAGAATATCACATTAAATCTAGACAATCACCAACTGCTAAGAAAACAACACCCCACATATCTTGGAGTAACACTTGACCGCCAGCTAACCTGAAGAAGCATGTTGTGAATGTAAAGAACAAAGCATTAAGAAGATTACAGCTATTGAAGAAGCTTGCTGGCACAACATGGGGATCAGACAAAGATACTCTGAGAGGCTTATATCTTGGTTACATCCGCTCTGCAATAGAGTACAACAGTGCTCTTCTAACAACTTGCTCCAAGACAAACCTTGATTCCCTGGACAGAGTACAGAACAATACCTTACGTCTAATCAGCGGAGCAATGAGGTCAACACCAACCTGCATGTGAAATACACACAAATGTGGAACCTCTTGGTTACGTAGGACAAAGCTGCTGTTGAAGCATGAAAGGACAAAAGAATGAATCAAGATCACCCAAAAACTACTTGTTGAGAAGTAGAAACAGAATTAAACAAAAGTCAATCCTCCACCATGTCAGTGAAATCAAAGACAGATTCCACCTTCCAGAAACAAGACAGCAGCTGCAGAGAGTAATAGCAAACTTACCACCACTACACTCTTGAATACACCTGAAATTAGAACAAAATTGATAGATGAAGCAATCAAACGCTCCGACCCAGTCAGCCTTATGATAGCATCTCAAAGAACCATTGATGCCTATCCCCAGAATGGATAATGTCTATACTGATGGATCTGCATTTAAAGCCACCATCAAAGCAGGTTCTGGAGCATAATACATACCAGACAGATCATCCGAAGAGCTGTTTGGTGCATGCGAGGAGATATGCTCCAATTATGAGGCTGAAATTCATGCGATAGAAGCAGCGTTGTACCACCTGAAGACTGTTTTGATGCCTTTCCATCAAGGCACAAAACATAATTATCTTCACAGATTCAATGTCTGCCCTTCAAGCCCTAGAGGATGGTGGACATTGTAAATCTGAACTATCCCATATAGCCTTAGATATTGACAGACTTATTACATCACATGACATCAAAATAACCATGCAGTG